>JAJIZL010033598.1:1211-39398 GCA_023969395.1 Amblyomma maculatum
TCCGGTCCTCTCGCCGAGCCCACTGAAGTCCCAAGAATGCAGTCCTGATTTTATAGCCTGTGTTTTTGATGACGTCCCAAATCCGATGCTTGATGTTGCCGCTTGAAGAAAACCGTCGATGCAGTAGGCGTTCTCCCACGTTCTGCCGAATTCTGCTGCTTGCTCTTTGAGTCCTTCGCCTTGGGGTTGAAATGTTAGCACTCCGGCTGAAGATAGCACGATGCCTGCAATAAGATGGGAGGCATGCTTAGCACACCGTCCGGTCCTATCGCCCAACCCACTGAAGTCCCAAGAATGCAGTCCTTTTTTTTGTAGCCTGTGTCTTTGATGACGTCCCAAATCCGATGCTTGATGTTGCCGCTTGAAGAAAACCGTCGATGCAGTAGGCGTTGTCCCACGTTCTGCCGAATTCTGCTGCTCGCTCTTTGAGTCCTTCCCGTTGGGGTTGAAATGTTAGCACTCCGGCTGAAGATAGCACGATCCCTGCAATAAGATGGGAGGCATGCTTAGCACACCGTCCGGTCCTCTCGCCGAACCCACTGAAGTCCCAAGATTGCAGTCCTGATTTTATAGCCTGTGTCTTTAATGACGTCCCAAATCCGATGCTTGATGCTGCCGCTTGAAGAAAACCGTCGATGCAGTAGGCGTTGTCTCACGTTCTGCCGAATTCTGCTGCTTGCTCTTTGCGTCCATCGCATTGGGGTTGAAATGTTAGCAGTCCGGCTGAAGATAGCACGATCGCCTGCAATAAGAAGGGAGGCATTTTAGCACACCGTCCGGTGCTCTTTCGCCGAAAGGGAAAGGAGATAGGATGCACATGAAATCATACCCCCCGATTACCATAACATCTGTTGCATGCAGGTTGGCCACGCAGGCAGTGATAGTAAAGATGCAATTATGGGTAGAAAGTAAGATGATAATCGGAGGACGTGAGAACGGCTTTATAAATGTTAGGCGCTTAGAGATAGCCTGTGTGTGCTTACCAAATTCATCGAAATATCTAGACTGGAAACTATACCTTTGTATCCGCTTTCCTGGACATAAACGGGGCGGAAGATAGCGTAAACAGGGAACCCTTGTGGAGTATATGTATCGGTCTTGAAAGAACAGATTTCGTACAGAAATTATACCAAGATAACAAATTAGAATTGACATGGCAAGGGATTAGAAGTACTCAGCAGTCAATGTGTGCAAAGGATTCAGACACGAATGTCCTCTATCACCGCTGCTCTTCATGCTTCATATGATAATTATGAAACGAAGGATAAAAGAAACATTAGGAGAGTTTCAAATTGGGCTAGTTGGTGGTTGTTATTCCTGTGCATTGTTGCGCAGGAATACGTCCATGCACTTTCCCACAACCTGAAAAAGGTTGCACAAAGACACGACGTAAAAGTCGTTTTTTCCGCACCCAAAAAATTGAAAGCTATGTGCGCGAAAGTAAATGAAGAATACAGTGCCGAGAAAGAGGAGTCATGTGGCGTCAAACACGAGACAAAGTTCGTGGAATGCCGCGAAGGTGTAGTATATAAGATACCGCTATCATGCGGGCGGACGTATGTTGGCCAGACCGGTAGGTGCGTCAATGAGAGGCTCAGAGAACATAGGCGCAACTGCGGTCTTGTCAACTCACCGGGAAATCTGGCAGATCACTGCGCCAGATGCCAAAAAGAATGCACACCTAACTTTCGGCAGACAGCAATACTGCTCAGTTCAAGGGAGAAGCTAATCAGAGAATTGTGGGAAGCATACTGCATACAATCAGGAAAAGAAGGGCCATGTGTAAGCGTACCTTCTATCGAGCTTTCTAATCAAGAAAAAGAATTTTTGGAAATATAATAACAAGCAGCCAAGTCAGAAGGATAAGGCATGTTCTTTAATGCTGGACAGAACGTTAAAAGATATGTTGCCTTGACGATGTGATCGCGGAACTTTTGTTTTATGTTTTAATTTTGTTTTTTGTTTTGACGATGCCTATACATACATGCACTCAGAAATAAACCTGCAGTTGATAGTTTGCGCACATCTGTTCTGTGTCGTCTCCGATTGTGTCCCAGTTCCTACGTAAGCGCAACAATGCACAGGATAAAAGAAAGCATCCTAGGTTTTAACCTGTCATATAGATTAGGCGGAAAGGTGGTAAAGCTGCGCTGGCCCGGTTAAATGTAGTCAGACGTTATTTTGCTGTCAGCAGAGAGCCAGGAAGAATTGTAAAATCTTGTAAACGTATTTCGGAGAGGAATAGGACTCTCTAGGCTTTATATCTAGCGCCGTTAAGTCGGGTCTCAAGAATTTCAGTGGCTCAACTAATCAGGGTCTTAATATACAATACCATGAAATACCCAGAGCGACAGAATATAAATGTCTCGAGGTATGGGTAAACGAAGTATTGGCATACATTAAAAAGCATGAGCAATCAATTAGTGCAAAAAGGCGAAGAAATGCGAAGATAATGAAGCAAAGGACAATGCGGGGATACAACAGGTATCAGGTGCTGAGGGGCATTTGGAAATGAATTATGGTGCCCGGGCGTAGTTTCGGAAATGCAGTTTTGTGCCTAAATGCAGAGGTACAGTCGAAATTAGAAATAAATGAAAGAGCCGTCGGACGAATGGCACTGCGTGTCCACGGCAAAACCGCTAATGAGGCGGTACAGGAAGGTATGGGCTGGGCATCTTTCGAAGTACGGGAAGCTGAGAGTAAAATATTTTATGAGGAACGCCTGAGGAAATTGGACAGTAACAGATTGGCAGCTAAAGTATTTAAATACCTATACCTAAACAGCGTTGACTCACAACGGAGGAAAAGAACTAGGAAACTAACCAGTAAGTTTGCTGGTCACTAGGACGAAGAAATAAAGAGTGTTAAGCAACAGGTGAAAAACACAGAAGGTAAAAAATGGACAAATTCGAGGGAATAGAAACAGAGTGTAGAACTATTCCGAGAGTGGGAAAGGCAGATCAGGAAGGAAACTTACTTTGTGTACTCAAGAGGCAGTGCCCTAGAAGAAATTTAACCAGGCAAGTGACACGTTTGTAGTATGTGGTAAATCCACAGAATCATTTAACGATCTTATGCACGAATGTGATGGCATTCATCTGGAAGTTGATGCAGGCGCAGTCGCTCTTCCCGAGGACCTGAGATTTAGAGATACCAGTGGCCGGGTGAATGAACCTGCTGCGGAAGCTAGTAAAAACAATGCGAAGATTGGTGGCTTACAAGGAGAACAGTGGCATAATATTAGTCACATAAAAACAAAAATACTATAAATGGAATGATGGCATAGTTAACCAATCTAAACAATAATTAAGATACAGGAAAAATCTAGCATGATAGCAACTGGTACCACGCTGTTTCAAAGGATACGCTCCTATAGTACGTCCGTCCATCCAGCCATCCCTCCATCCATGCATGGATGCCTCCGTCCGTACATCCGCCGTCCGTTCGTCCATCTATCCATCCCTCCATCCATACATGGATGCCTCCGTCCGTCCGTCCGTCCGTCCGTCCGTCCGTTCATCCATCCATCCATCCATCCATCCATCCATCCACCGATTCGTTCGTCCGTCCGTCCGTCCGTCCGTCCATCCATCCATCCATCCATCCATCCATCCATCCATCCATCCATCCATCCATCCATCCATCCATCCATCCATCCATCCATCCATCCATCCATCCATCCATTCATCCGTCCCCCCGCAGGGGGCATCTGTTAAAGCAGATGTTTGCGTGTACTGTGCGACACCACGGACCCCGAGCACCCACGCTTAGCCGTGCGTGGCATCGCCGTGTCTGGGGAAAAGGGGATTCTGGTGGTTGAGCCGATGCCGAGTGTTTGGACCTTTAAGGCCCCTCGGCGGAGGCAACACACCACTTTGGCCCATGCTTCCCATAGACGGCACCTCCGGGCTGACCCACCCGGGGGGAACCGGCAGTCGCCTTTTCCTATCCTCCCCTCCATCTTTCACTTTCCTATCTTCTATCCTACAGCTCTCCTGTCTTCTTCTCTCTTCTTGGATTCTTCCTCCTTCCGGGCGGCTAGGGTTAACCGTGTGTGGTGTAACTACCCTGGGTTACCCATATTAGGTTATAGTTACTGTGTACAGCTGGCGAGGGTAGGACTTATTTATTTAACTCCTGCCCCGTCCCCTTGTTGGGCTCGATGGTGGGTGGCTGGCACTGTGACCGAACAGCATACTTACTTTATGGCTTCTTCAAGACAAAATGATCGCCAAACAAAGAAAAGGCGGACCGAAGTAACCTCTCAATTCTTTAATGAAAAACTAGAAATATTCCCCAAGTTCCACGTTATCCACAGTGAAAAACCAGAAAAGCCAGCCCGCATGGTGTCTCCCTTCATCGTGTCCAAGTCTCTCACACAAGCCCTGGGTCCAGGATACAAAGTATCCAAGCTGGGCAGTGGGGACCTCCTGCTTGAAGTCAAAGACAAAACTCAATATGACAACATTCCAAAGCTTGAGTCGTTTGGGGACATCCCAATTGTAGTGTCTATGCACACATCATTGAATACTGTCCGTGGCGTGATATCTGAGAGCGATTTCTTGAACCTCACAGAAGAAGAAATGCTTGAGGGGCTTAAAGAACAGCATGTAACCAATGTGCACAGAATAAAAATAAGAAAAGATGACAAAGAAATACCCACTAAGCACCTTGTCCTAACTTTTGCCACCTCCACACTCCCCGAATCTATTGAAGTAGGATATATCAAAGTGACTGTGCGACATTATATCCCCAACCCCAGACGCTGTTTCAATTGTCAACGCTTCGGTCATGGCTCACAGAGCTGCCGTGGCCGTCCAAAATGTGCAAGATGTGCTGGAAATGACCACACCTCTGAAAACTGTGCAGCTGTGCCACGTTGCGCCAACTGCGATGGGGAGCACCCTGCCTACTCCAGATCATGCCAAACTTGGAAAAATGAAAAGGAAATCATAGCCATAAAAACAATAGAAAACATCAGCTTCAAAGAAGCGCGCGAAAAACTGAAAAAGAAAAACCCATTCGTTTTTACAGCAAAGGCAGACTACTCCAAGGTGGCGCGTGGGGGCGACACGCCACGCTTGAATCTGGCTCCTGTCCAGGCAGTGCCTCAGACAGGACCACCCCCGCCCCAGGCAGGGACAGCGAAAGCTTCCTTGCCATCTGCAAAACAGGGCCTACCGGTCTCACAACCGCCAGCCCAAAAGGCTTCCCTTCAGAAGAAGCCTGAAACACAAGCACCCGCAGCTGACCAGCGGACGTCCAGCGCCTCCGAGGAAGCGATGGACACTAGTCTTAGTTCGCCGCCGCTTCTGCGCCGGCACAACTCCCTTGAAAAGAAAAAAAGGGACAAACCCCGAATAACGGGCCCTGAGAGACCCGAAACCTAAATTTTTAACTCTCAACAAAATCCACCCAATATGGCGTTCCTCATTCACTGGAACTGTCGAGGTCTAATTAACAACTATAGTGATGTAAAAGATCTCTTAAACACGTTCTCTCCATTCGTCATCTGTTTACAAGAAACAAACCTAGGACCTGAATATAAAAACATTCTAAAAAATTATAAAGTCTTTCGGTGTGACCGGGAGCAGTCTGGTAGATTATCAGGAGGTGTCGCTATTGTTATCCAGAGTGGTGTTGCAACCAGACAAATCAAGCTCAAAACTAAATACGAAGCCGTAGCTGTCACCACTTTGCTTTTTAAAACGATAACGGTATGCTGCTTATATCTTCAACCTCATTCACCAGTAAATCTCCATGACTTAGAGGAGCTTTTAGACCAGCTGCCAGAGCCTTATCTGGTAGTTGGTGATTTTAATGCCCATTCATCTTTTTGGGGCAGTGAATTAACAGATACTAGAGGCCGCATATTAGAAGATTTTATATTATGTAACAACATATGTTTGCTGAACACCGGAAAGCAAACATACTGCTCACCAAGCTCTGGAAAAATGAGCTGTTTAGATCTATCCCTCTGCTCGCCATCGATTTTTAATTATTTTAAATGGGACGTGATAGACAACCCGTATGGAAGTGATCATCTACCTGTTGTTATTGAGCTTTTATCTTCTCCATCAATCATCCCTTCTAAACCACGTCGCTGGAAGCTCCACCTAGCCGACTGGTCATTGTTCAAATCAGAAGCCAATTTAGAAAACATTTTTTCAGACAGCCTCAGTGTAGATGAATTAAATGAGCTTTTCACGACCCGTATCCTTGCTGCTGCTCACCTTGCTATCCCCCAGTCCTCGGGCAAAATACAACCAAATCATAAACTGTGGTACACACAGGAATGTAAGGAAGCAAAAAAACAACAAAATAAAGCCTGGGGTGTCTTTCGCAGGTACCCAACGCACGAGAACCTAATGAACTTTAAGAAAGCAAGGGCAAAAGCAAGATATATTCGTCGCAGCGCAGAGAAAACATCTTGGAAAAACTATGTTTCATCTATAAACAGTTCCATCACATCCAAAAAGGTATGGGAACAAGTTCGCAAACTAGATGGTACCTACTCCACCTACACAGTCCCTCTCCTAACCCCTCCAGGTGTGCAAACTAGCTTGCAGGAGCAGGCAGATATACTCGGTGAGCATTTCTGCAGAGTGTCTAGCTCTAACCACTACACAGAATCATTCTTAAGATATAAAATCACAGCTGAAAAACAGAAACTCCCAACTAGCGGTGGCAGCAACGAACTGATTAACAGTTTAATCACAATACAAGAAATTCATAGAGTTCTATCTACTGGCAAAAAGACTGCCCCAGGCCCCGACGAGATACATTATGAAATGTTGTCCCACCTCTCTGAGCCATCTGTAGAAGCCCTTCTAAAGTTTTTCAACAAGATATGGGTAGTAGGACAGATACCGGAGGCGTGGAAAAAAGCTCTTGTTGTACCATTTTTGAAGCATGGCAAACCACCAACTTCGGCCAGCAGTTATAGGCCAATATCATTAACTAGCTGTCTGGCAAAATCATTTGAGAGTATTCTTAATATTAGATTAATGTTTATCCTATAATCCCAAGAGCTTCTCGACATTCATCAGTGTGGCTTTAAGAAGGCATGTTGTACAACTGACCATCTTGTCCGTCTGGAAAATACCGTCCGAGAAGCATTCATACACAGACAGCACTGTCTAGCGGTCTTCTTCGATCTTGAAAAGGCATACGACACAACATGGAGGTTCGGAATATTGCGTGACCTTGCAGACTTGGGCATCCGTGGGAGAATGCTAAACATCTTGCGTGATTTCCTCTCTAACCGCTCATTTAATGTTCGTCTAGGCACAACTATGTCAAAAACATTTATCCAAGAGAATGGCGTACCACAGGGATGTATTTTAAGTACTACATTGTTTGTTGTAAAAATGAATAGTATAAGTAAAGCAATCCCAGAGTCTGTTATGTATTCACTCTACGTTGATGATTTGCAAATTGCCTGTACATCATCCAACATATCATCCTGTGAGAGGCAAATACAGATAACATTGAATAAGTTAGCTACATGGGCAGACAGGAATGGGTTTAAATTCTCCCCTCAAAAAACAGTAGCTGTTCTTTTTTCACTGAAGAGAGGCCTACAGACAGATCCAACTTTATACCTAAATGAAGCTGAACTGCCAGTAAAAAATAAACACAAATTTTTAGGTATAACTTTTGATAAAAAATTAACATTCCTGCCTCACATAACTAACCTTAAGAAGAAAGCTTCTAAGTCCCTCAACATACTCAAAGTTCTCTCAAAGAAGCACTGGGGATCCGATCGAACATGCCTCTTACACATTTACCGCTCTCTTGTACGCTCCAGTTTAGATTACGGTTGTATTGTGTATGGCTCCGCGAGGTCATCATATCTAAAGCGATTAGACCCAATACATAACCTCGGCTTACGTCTTTCTAGTGGTGCATACAGAACATCCCCCATTAAAAGCATCTATGTAGAAGCAAATGAACCACCCCTAGCCGACAGGAGGAGCATGCTTACATGCGAATACATACTCAGGATAAGATCTTTACCAAAACATCTCTGTTTCCCCTTAGTTACAAAGTGCCCTTCCAGAACACTGTTCATAAACAAACCCCATGCTATCAGGCCTTTACTACTCCGCTTTGAAGAAATATGCCAAGATTTAGGAATACTGGATGCACTTCCAACTGTAGCCCAGAGACAGTATCCATTTCCGCCCTGGTACAGCCTTCCCTCTACATGTGACCTCACACTGACAGCCATCCGAAAAAATCAAACAGCACACGAACACATATTACAGGAATACCTAGCACTACGAGAGAAGTATATGAACTTCACAGAATTTTTCACAGATGGATCAAAAACAGCAAATTATGTTGGATGTGCTGTCGTGCAAGGCAACAGAGAAAAAGTCATAAGGCTACCTAACAGTGCCTCAATATTTACTGCAGAATGTTACGCTGTCTATGTAGCTGTAAATAAAATTATGCAACAGAACTGTGAAAAGAGCATAATCTATACCGATTCTTTAAGTGTGCTTACGGCATTACATTCCAAAAATGCAGTTGAGCCTATAGTAGGGAACATCATTCACGGCATGGAAAAAATCACAACGCAAGGCCAAACCATAGTCTTTTGCTGGGTTCCTAGCCATGTTGGGATAGATGGTAACGAAGTAGCCGACTCATGTGCTGCACAAGCTCGAACTAAGAAAATAAAGAAAATACCAATTCCCTACAAGGATTGTATTAAGTTAGTAAAAAGAAGCCTGATAGATAAATGGCAGAAAAAATGGAATAACGAAGAGCAAAATAAACTACACACAGTAAAACCCATAGTAGGAGAATGGAAATCATGTACACAGAACAAACGCTTCAGTGAGGTGATTTTGTGCCGTCTTCGAATCGGACATACACACTTGACACACAATTTCTTACTGAGAAAAGAGCAAAAACCATTATGCAAAGAATGTGGAGGTGAGCTCACCGTGAACCACATTTTGATCTCGTGCACAGAACTTGAACAGTTAAGGAAAAAATATTTTACTCCATTCTATAATGAACACATCCCATTCCACCCCTGTTTACTATTAGGAGACAACCCGCTTGTTGAAATTACATCTGTTTTTAGTTTTCTTAAAGAGTTAGGGATTCTAAATCAGCTGTAATTTTCTAAACTTTTCATTTTCACTCATAGAGAAGCTCAGCAACCTAGTGTTTGGCGCATGATGGCCATAGTAGCCTATGTGCCAAAAAACCCAACCCAACCAAACCAAACCATTCATCCGTCCGTCCGTCCGTCCATCCATCCATCCATCCATCCATCCATCCGTCTGGAAGGGGCAGCATTTTCGACTAAATGTGTAGTGTTCGCGGCATTGGAAGCTCTAGCTATAGTGTGCGATATGTACGCACATTTACTACGTACGCCTAACTAAACATGTGAAGGGAGTAACAAATTGCGAGAGCATTGCAGAATTTGCGCTGGAGAAACGCGAACGCCTGAGCGTTGCGGCTGCACCCGGTAAATCACACGTCT
Source organism: Amblyomma maculatum (assembly GCA_023969395.1). Taxonomy (NCBI): domain Eukaryota; kingdom Metazoa; phylum Arthropoda; class Arachnida; order Ixodida; family Ixodidae; genus Amblyomma; species Amblyomma maculatum. Next base: position 10,720 of record JAJIZL010033598.1, read on the forward strand.
TTTTGTCCAACAAAACCAGCGTGTTCCGTTGAACGCAAAGTTCACTGGCGTTCAATAATAATAATAATAATAATTCGTTCACACGAAGGGGTAAGTGATTTATTTATAGGAAGGGAAAGGCGCAGTAACTGTCTCACTTGTTTTCTGTGGACACTGCAACCGCGCCGTAAGGGAAGGGAGGACGGTGGGAGTGAAAGTGGAAAGAGAAAGAGGAGCCGTAGTGGAGGGCTACGGAGTACTTTTGACCACCTGGGGATCTTTAACGTGCGCTGACATCGCACAGCACACGGACACCTCTTCGTTTCGCCTCCATCGAAACGCAGCCGCCGAGGTCGGGTTCGAACCCGAGTACTCCGGCACAGTAGTCGGGCGTCTTACCACTGCACCACCCCGTCGAGGCTCACACGAAGGGAAAGACGCATTATCCTAAGAGAAAGGATGAAGGTGGGAGTGAAAGCTGAACGAGAGAAAGAGGATCCGTAGTGGAGGGCTCCGGAGAAATTTCCACCACCTGGAACGTTCCGCCGGGTTGGTGCAGTGGTAAGACGCCGACTACTGTCCAGAGTTCCCGGGTTCGAACCCGACCACGGCGGCTGCGTTTTGATGGAGGCGAAACGAAGTGGCGTCCGTGGGCTGTGCGATGCCAGCGCAGGTTAAAGATCCCCAGGGGGTCAAAATTACTCCGTAGCCCTCCACTACGGCTCCCCTTTTTCTCTTTCTACTTTCACTCCCACCTTCATCCCTTCCCTTACGGCGCGGTTCAGGCGTCCGCCTAGCAAGTGGACAGATACTGCGCCTTTCTCTTCCTGTGAGCGAATTGTCATTATTATTAGATTAACTCTGATGTCGGACAGCACACAAATGCTGTGCGATGTCAGCGCCGTTCTATAACTAATATTCTGGAGAGGGAAGACGCTGTATCTGCCACACGTACAATCTGACTGACACATCTTGCTGTCATGTGGCGTTCCTTGGCGCGGGACCGTACCAAGTGTGGGATAGGCCGTACAAACAGCACAGCGCTGCTCGTCGTCGCGCCCCCTACGTTAGCGTGGAGATGATAGAAACTCCAGACAACGAGAACCCATATCACGCGGAGCCGAGTAAACGTATCTCGCACACGCGAGATTTTGACCATAATCCATAAAGGTTTTTGCCTCAAAAAGCGATTATGCACGGTTACACTCGCAACCCGAGTAAAACCCTGTTCTCTAGATCAGCTTGCGTAGCTCAGTTTTGTGGTGCCAAAAAAAAATTAAAAAAAAAGTGCCACCCCCGCCGGGGTGGTGCAGTGGTAAGACGAACGACTACTGTGCCGGAGTACCCGGGTTCGAACCCGACCTCGGCGGCTGCGTTTCGATGGAGGCGAAACGAAGAGGCGTCCGTGTGCTGTGCGATGTCAGCGCACGTTAAAGATCCCCAGGTGGTCGAAATTACACCGTAGCCCTCCACTACGGCTCCTCTTTCTCTCTTTCCACTTTCACTCCCACCTTCCTCCCTTCCCTTACGGCGCGGTTGCGGTGTCCACAGAAAACAAGTGAGACAGTTACCGCGCCTTTCCCTTCCTATAAATAAATCAGTTTTTTTTTGTGGTGCCAAACGGCTCGCCAGAAACGCCCTGCGCACCCATTGCAATCTTGAGCAGAAATAAGCGACCACTCCACGGCGTTGATCGCCTTATCCCGAAAGGTATCTTGCCATGTCATATTATACTCGCTGGCTCATATAAGCGTAATACTTTCCAATGCTATAAATAGGCGATTAAAACCATTTTTATTTCTAGATCGCTGTCTCACGTTCTTAGCAAAAAAGAGGCCGCAATACTCTTGCGAATTAGACTGAAATGCTAAGAGCAGCTCAGATGTGAACTTTCGTCTACTATTCCTGCTGGTTCCTGGTGAAAGAAGTTGAACATCGAAATTCATTGCAGATACGAAGACGCTTTTTCGATGAGTTGTTGGTGTTGTCGTTGGTGGAAGAAGAAAATATGCCCGGGCCGCGTATTTGGGTTTGCTCGGTACGTTGGCTCCGCAAGGGACAAAACGACAGAAGAGATGAAGAAAGCGGGCTGTTCCGACTAGCATCTACCGCCCCCAGGAGCCGAGCAGCCTAGCGATTAGCGGCGCATGCTTTTAATGGGCGTCATGTTGGACGCGGCACTAGCTTGAGAAAGCCTATACTACTACTACTACTATTACTACTACTACTACTATTATTATTGTTATTATTATTGTTATTATTATTATTATTAGTAGTAGTAGTAGTAGTAGTAGTATAGAGGAAGACTCGTTTCACTAATTGGCACTGAATTGTCTGTGGGTAACGGCCAAATTAACTGGCTAAATATTATCTTCACAGTTTTAATTATTAATGATAATAATATTAATTGGTTCACAGGAAGGGAAAGGCGCAGTATCTGTCACACTTGTGTCTGTGGACACCAAGGGATGAAGGTGTCCACAGACACGAGAGAGGAAGAGAGAAAGAGGAGCCGTAGCGAAGGGCTACGGAGTAGTTCAGGTGTCCACAGACACAAGTGTGACAGATACTGCGCCTTTCCCTTCCTGTGAACCAATTATTATTATTATTAATATTAACTAAAACTGTGAAGATAATATTTAGCCAGTTCATTCGGCCGTTACCTAGACAATTCATTGCCAACTTCGTGAAACGAGTCTTCCTCTATACTACTACTACTACTAATGATAATAATAGTAATATTAAAATAATAATTAGCAGAGAAATATTACTGTGTATTATTATTATTATTATTATTATTTAGTAGTACTGGTAGTAGTAGTAGTAGTAGTAGTAGTAGTAGTAGTAGTATTATAGGCTGTCTCAATCTAGTGCCGCGTCCAACGTGACGCCCATTGAAAAAGCATGCGCCGCTAATCGCTAGGCTGCTCGGCTCCTGGGGGCGATAGATGCTAGTCGGAACAGCCCGTTTTCTTCGTCTCTTCTGTTGCTTTGTCATTTGCGGAGCCACCGTACCGAGCAAACCCAAATACGCGCCCGGGCCTGCTACTGGCTGTGTAGCTTCGTGCAGACAGAAGAAAAAATTGAGAAGAAAGGAAAAAGAAGAGGTAGAGAAAGACGCGCGCCGCAACCACAGCCGTCGGCTACCACAGGAGCAGTGGTGGGTGCAATGATGACCTACAACAGATAAAATTCGGTGGCTGGCTAGTCCCCGCCGCAAGCGGCGTTGACCTACCGTCCCAGCCCCGCAGGGCCAGGAACTGCCATCCTTCACCACCTCTGCCCCCTTTTTTTCAATGAGAGAGAACGTGTTGCAGTAACGTTGGACGACACGCTTTTGCCGGTCGTGCTCGCCTCACATTAAACGTGGCTATCAACAAGGATAATACCCTATAACAGCAGCTCATGCTGTTGCTATAGCAGCCGTTACACGGCTGTTTGCTCAACATAAGTCGTTGTTTTCGCACCGGTTTTCAGCAGCAGCTTTCTTTTTTCTTACTTTAGAGTCCCTTTTCGTGTCACTGAGACTAATATTCATCCCTATAAACTTCAAGAATATGGATATCTTCTTGTATAGCGAGCAAGTTTAATTTATCTAGACATGTCCAGTTCATAATAGTATAGAATGCATCACATCTATAAACAAAAAATGACTCCTGTAATATGGTATAAAACCTTCGCAAAAGAATGACCACACAAGCATAATTTCTCTGGTTTTTGAGGTGATGAAAACAATGTCTTCACGACAATTTAATCACTTCGTGGAAGTGTTTTTCTCGTAGCTTTTGCAGCCTGATAAAATAACATTACATTCCAACCGTGTTGTTACGTTCCACAGATATCTCAAACACCGGCGAAATATTTTGTGACTATGTTCGCGCAGAATACCTCCTTGCGGAAATTGTTTTTTTTTTTTTTGCTTTCGTGGCTGTGATCAAACGAAAAACGCCATTTCCCAAAACGGCTGTAGACCACATGTACCATATTTATGACTCGTTGATGTGGCATCTAGGTCCTGGGTGCCCTAATTATCTCAAGCTGCACCACAGATGCTCATAACATTTTTATATAAGGCTAACACGTTGACAATGTCCTTACCAAGTACCAAAATAAAGAAACTAAAAATAGTACATCTCTCGTCTAGCTTGAAACATGCGAACGGAGGGTTATATGATCTGAACCATGTTGATAATTTTGGTAACGTAAAGTCACTACAGACATGCCCTCTGCATCATAAGCAATAATAATAGTTAACAGCTATATCGACGTACAATTTTAAAGTTAAAATAAAAAACAGTTCGCTGACCTGCAAGAAAAAGAGGATAATAATTGTTCTGGCAGTCAGCCTATATAATAAAGCCGTTCTGCGACATAAACAAGATGAGGTGGTGTTTCTTTGCCGAGATGTATTGACTGGGGGATAAAAATTGGCATACCCTCCTAGAATACATGGGACAAAATAATTTAAAAGCAGTTATCTAATATGTCGTTACGCCTATGACTTCGTGTCTTGGTGCAGAAAAATCACGAACACTCGATTATAGATTTTGAAACGGAGAAACATCCTTTTTGGGACTGAATATTTTTTATATGACGCACAATGTATGCAGGTACGAGTCAGGCGGGCTACTCATGGTAACGCATGTAAGTGAAACGTGCTGAAATATTTTTATCATTTCACGCGGTACCCACTGTACTAAAGGGCTTGTAGACATCCCACCGAAGCCGAAAGTTGTTGGGCGAGGCTCGAAAGCCTAAAAGGTAATATTGGCCTGGCGGTTCGGGTTACCGCAGAAAGCACCAGCATGCCACGACAGCCCTTAGCATCGAGCTTCTAGAACAACGTTTAATCACTTTCTCAGAATTTCTCAGTGCACACGCGCTCTGAATCTTTGCGCGCCGCGCCTGCGACTCATTCTCACTGTCCGACAGCGTGGATTCCAGTCCCTCTTCATAGTACGGCAGATTCGTTTCAGACTCTATAACTGTGAGACAGCGTTGCTTCCGCCCCGATCTCACTATTCGACAATGTCACTCAAGACCTTGTTGCAGTTATGGAAGGCGGCACCTCCGGTTGTTTTCGCTGTTCGACGGCATTCTCTCTGACCATTTCATACTGTTTGACGAGGTCGGCTCCGCAATTGCCCCCTTTGCATCCAGCTTCCGGGTTCTCGATCTCGTCAAGCCCTGTACACTCGCCTCACTAACCAGAAAAACGCAGGTGATGTCGGATATGATCAAGACACACACGACCACCTAATCACCAGTGCCTAGTTACTGGGTTTCAATAAATGTTTATTCTTCTCATGGCGGCGACTCTACGGCAAGGAGGAATAGGTTTTATACAGTCGGGAGTCCAGAGGAAAGGGGGTATCGGCAAGAAGAACATGCGGCGATCCATGCGTACTTGTACAGAGTTGCATCACTAAGTCACTCGCAAGCGTCATTAAATATCACTGTGCCAGCCGGAAGAAACGATTTCCTCTTTCGAGCACGGCGCTTCACACGCGTTCGCAAAACATACGCACACATAATAGGACACGTGGTGCTGTAACATCATCATTATCATCATCATCATCAGCCTGACTATACCCACTGCAGGGCGAAGGCCTCTCCCATATTTCTCCACCTAACCAGGTTCTGTCCTAGTTGCATCTACTTGACCCCTGCGAACTTTTTAATCTCATCCGCCCACCTAACTTTCTGAGTTTGTTACCCTCAGAGACCATCGGTTGTCCTCTCATAGCACTACATGTCCTGCCCATGTCCATTTCTTCTTCTTAATTTCCACTAGAATGTTAGTAACTTTAGTTATTTCTCTGACCCACGCTGCACGCTTCCTATCTCTTAATGTTACCCCTACCATTTTTCGTTTCATAGCCCTCTGGGTTGTCCTCAACTTAAGTAGAACTCTCTTGGTTAGCCTCCACGTTTCAGCGCCATAGGTGAGTACAGGTAAGATGCAACTGTTATATGCTTTCCTCTTTAGCGATACCGGTAAGCTGCTAGACATAATCTGCGAGTGCTTGCCAAATGCGCTCTATCCCAATCTTATTCTTCTTGTTATTTCCTTTTCATGGTCCAGATCTGCTGTTACTATCTGTCCTAAGTAGACATATTCGCCTACTACTTCCAGTACTTCGATACCTCTTCGCTGGAGCTGTTCATGTCGGGACATTAAGGCCGGAGGAAGCGTTGGGTACCCGTCTGTACGCGCTGAAATTCCTTGAAATGTCTTTTCGAACTGATCATGACTCTTCTGCAGCCTCTTCGCCGATCTCACACGATAGTAGCGAAAGCTTAACACCACGGAGCATCCTTTCGCGAAGAGTTAGCACGTCATTTGAGGAATACTGTGTCAAAGTTTCAGCAAAAGTTTGAAAGCATTCTGTTTCGAAATCGTTTCGATTAACCTATATTCTGAACCCGTGGATATCTGGAGAGGCTAAGTGTAACCTGAATGCTTCTCTAAATTGCGAAAGATTCTCACAAAGTACGGCGCGGTTCATGTGTCCGCGGCGAAATGTCTGGGGTGGTGCAGTGGTAAGACGCCCGACTACTGTCCGGAATACCCAGGTTCGAACCCGACCTCGGCGGCTGCGTTTCGGTGGAGGCGAAACGAAGAGGCGTTCGTGTGCTTTGCAAAGTCAGCTCACGTTAAAGATCCCCAGGTGGTCGAAGTTACTCCGTAGCCCTCCACTAAGGCTCCTCTTTCTCTCTTTCCATTCTAACTCCCACCTTCCTCCCTTCCCTTACGGCAGGGTTCAGGTGTCCACAGACACAAGTCTGACAGATACTGCGCATTTCCCTTCCTGTGAACCAAATAAATGTCAAATATACTGCGCCTTGAGGGCAGCGGTGGTGTAGCGGCAGAACGTCCGCCCAGCATGCAAGGGGACCGGGGCTCAAATCCTGGTGCCGCGCAATTCACCACCGGATAAAAAAAAATCTCCGCGTGTCGATGGAATTGCACAAACAGGTCTGGGATGCGACCTGATGCCGGTGAACACCTCCGGCAACACGCTCCCTCCCCAAAACAGGAGTTGGCCACCCTGGTGCAGTAATTGGCCGCAACCTCCCATGATTAGTCCTATCAAATCCCGGCCCTCAGTCACCAGCGGCTGCGGAAAACTGACCACGGTGGCGGTCAGACCTGCGACGCAGAAGGGGGTGCTAAGCATTCCCGGCTCCGCAGGACAGGCCGCCATTGGAAACTGACCCTGGCAACGTTTAACGCTAGAACCCTAGCTAGTGAAGCTAGTTTAGCAGTGCTGGTAGAGGAACTAGAGGGTATGAAATGGGATGTTATGGGGCTTAGTGAGGTTAGGAGGTCGAATGAGGCATATACTGTACTGAAAGATGGGCATGTAATGTGTTATCGAGGTTTACCGGAGAGGTGAGAACTAGGAGTAGGTTTTCTTTTCACTAAGTATATAGCGGGTAATATAGATGAATTCGGTACTATTAATGAGAGGGTGGCAGGCATCGTAAATAGGCTTAATAAGTGGTATAAACTGAATGTTGTACAGGCCTATGCACCTACATGTAGTTATGATGACCAGGCAGTTGAAAGCTTCTACGAAGATGTAGAATCGGCAATGAGAAAAGTAAAGACGCAGTATACTGTACTAATGCGAGATTTCAATGCCAAAGTAGGGAAAAAGCAGGCAGGAGACCAGGCAGTCGGCGACTATGGCATTGGCTCTAGGAATAGCAGGGGGGAGTTACTAGTTGAGTTTGCAGAGCGCAATAACTTCAGAATCATGAATACCTTCTTCAACAAACGGAAGAACCGGAAATGGACATGGAAAAGTCACAATTGGGAGACTACAAATGAAATTGACTTCATACTGTGTTCAACCCCCGCCATTATGCAAGATTTAGAGGTAATCGGGAAAGTGCGATGCAGTGACCACAGGATGGTGAGGTCCCGAATTAGCCTAAATCTGAAGAAGGAACGCAACTGATTAGTAAGAAAGAAACCCATCAACGAATTAGCGGGGAGGGGGAGGGCAGAAGAGTTCACGATCTCGCTACAGAATAGATATTCAGCTCTAACTGAGAATGGCGACATTACCATAGAAGCAATGAACAATAATTTCAGAGATATCATTACTGAGTGCGCTGTAGAAGTAGGCGGTAGCATAGTTAGAGAAGATTCCGGTAAGCTGTCTAAGGAGACGAAAGATTTGATCAAGAAACACCAGAGTATAAAAGCTTCCAAAACAACAGACCAGGTTGAATTGGCCGAGATATCAAAGCTAATCGATAAGCGCAAGATGGCCGATATAAGGAAGTATAACATGGAGAAAATTGAGCACGCTATAAAGAACGGGGAAAGCCTCAAAGCGGTAATGAAGAAATTGGGCATAGGCAAAAACCAGATATATGCGATAAGGGAAGAGGCAGGCAACGTCATCACGAATATGGACAAGATAGTCAAGGTAGCCGAGGAGTTTTATACAGATCTCTACAGTAGCCAAAGCAGTCAGGACCGTAATGAGATTGGCGGTAGGAAAAAACGGTCAGAAGTTCAACCAGTGACAAAGGACAAGATCAAGAAAGCACTTGAAACTATGAAAAGGGGGAAATCAGCTAAAGAGGATCAGATAACTACAGATTTGCTGCAGGACGGGGGGGATATCGTGCTAGAAAAACTGGCCACCCTGTATACGCAGTGCCTGGTGTCATCGACGGTACCGGAACCATGGAAGAATGCAAACATTATCCTCATTCACAAGAAAGGGGACTCTAACGACCTTAAAAATGACAGACCAATCAGCTTACTGTCTGTTACGTATAAGGTATTTACTAAGGTAATCGCTAATAGAATCAGGACAACCTTAGACTTCAATCGAGCAAAGGATCAAGCAGGGTTTCGGAAACGGTACTTTACTATCGATCATATCCATACCATCAATCAGGCGATAGAAAAATGCTCGGAATATAACCAGCCCTTATACATAGCATTCATTGATTACGAAAAAGCATTTGACTCTGTTGAAACCTCGGCGGTGATGCAGGCATTGCGAAATGAGGGGGTAGACGAGCCGTACGTGAAAGTGCTGCAAGATGTATATAGTGGCTGCACAGCAACCATAATTCTGCATAAAGAAAGTAACAAAATTCCCATAAAGAAAGGTGTTAGGCAAGGAGACACAATCTCCCCAGTACTATTCACAGCTTGCTTAGAGGAAGTATTCAGAGACTTGGAATGGAAGCAGTTAGGGATAAGGGTAGATGGAGAATATACCTCAGTAATCTGCGATTTGCTGATGACATTGCCTTGCTAAGCAACTCGGGGGATGAACTGCAAAATAGTGATTGATGACCTAGACAGGAAACGTAGAAAGGCAGGCTTGAAAATTAATATGCAAAAGACTAAGGTAATGTTAAACAGCCTTGGGAAGGAACAGCAGTTTACATTAGACCATATCAAACTTGAATGTAATGGTACCCATCCGAAAGTTGATGCAGGTGCAGTCACTATTCCTGAAGCTCTGGGGTTTAGAGATACCAGTGGCCGGATGAATAAACCGGCGGTGGAAACTAGCAAAAAACGACTGGAAGATAGGTGGCTTAAAAGCAGAGAAGTGACATAATGTTACTAATGTAGAATCAAAAATTTAATAAATATAATGATGGTTTAGTTAGCCAATCCAAATCAATAATTAAGATATAGGTAGAAAAATAAGCATGATAGCTACTGCTACCTCCCCGTTTCAAAGAGGACGCTCCTATATTCCATCCATCCATCTATCCAAACTCAAGCGCATGTTCCCTCGTCACTCCCTGTTATTTTTTATGACTAGGCTTCACGGATATTGCCGCGCGCTCTCTCCTAATGTTTCCTTTCTCCATGCCACCGAAGACGACGCCATTATTTGAGGTTGTAGCGGGTGGTAGTTGATGTGTGGCATATATAGAAAAAGTCATTCAAGCACATTTTGGGCATGTTTCGCCATCTAGCGCTATTAACGCAATTCAAACAAAACTGAGGTGTCTATATAGCGCGCCAGATGGCGCCACATGTAGAACAGGTTTCCGAATAAGGCGTCAGGACATACGCGTTATAACCTGTCCCAAACTGACAATCATGTGTCTTCGAGGTTCGCATTGTCGTTGTTGGATGTAGTAAATCACAAATATTGTTCGCGCTGAGTATACCTTTATCTGAGGTTATTCTGAAGTCAGTTGCTACAATAACATATGAGCAAATCAAAGAACACCGGTGGTAGTCGGTAGTGAACTTTTTGACGTCATTTTGCATTGTTGGAGGAAGCCGTGACGGACAATAGAAGGCAAAACTATAGCCGTTAAATGTATTCCTGCATCAATATTCCAGGCGGTCCTGGAGTTTTAAACAACAGTCATTGAAAGTTATCGTGCCCTCGCCAATTGGAGACCGAACTGTGATGACAATACGAGACCTTCTATAGGCAACCTGCAGTGGCCAGGCGGAGCTAGTGGTGCGCTGGAACTTGATGCGGCCAGCATGATCAGATTGCATTCGCATTGTACGGAAAGCATGTCGGCTCCGCATTTCAGCGGCTTTAAGGCAATCAAATATTTTTAGTGCTATTTCCTAACATCAATACTAACGAAAGGACATCGCCTGTTCGAGAATGGTCATGTTTGTAACGTCAACGTTGTCGTCACCGCGAAGTGCGTGGTAACGACGAGCGAATTAGATGTCCGGTTCAGAGAGTCCACGAGCATTTTTGTTTTGTTCACCACAGATGAAATGTGGCTGGAATTCGATGCTGCTTTTCTGGACGTTACGTCATTTAAAAGAGGGACAATGCCACTCGATCCTACACAGAATATACCGGTACACGCCAAAGATTACAGCAGGGAGCGCGTATACTAAGGATATTGCTGCAACCAGCATGCGGCGCCCCGAGTAAAACATTTAGACCCCATAGGAAAATGAAGTTCAGTTCTCTCTCGCAGCCACTATTCTCTCATCTCATCGTTTTTTCCAAGTTCTCCCCAACAAGCGGTACGCTTGGGTCCCCTCGCGATTCTGGCAGTTTTTCTCGCCGGGCCTGCGCTTATTTTGAGGCGAAAGCCTTTAATGGCGCATCATTGTCGTCAGCAAAAGTGTCACGATTTCGCGGAGCTGTGATTGACTGTGGTGGGGCTGACGTCATAGAGGTATCGACCACTCACATGACACTATCGTTTGGTAGGCGCTGCCAACTCGAACTTGTTCTTTCACATGGGAGGAAGGTATCAGAATCAGCCTGCCAAGACCCTTGCCTTCACGTTGTCCCTAGGCCACGCAGACACGCTCATATGGCTTGATTAAAGCGGGACTCTATACGTTGGCTGGTAGATTACGCTATATAGTCATACCGATTCAGGCGTCCGTGTGGCGCCCTTCATTTGGGGCTTCCTTGAACGCCGCACCACACAGCCTATAGAAGCAGATGCAGTAAAACCAGGAATAAGCGAAGTTTCAAGCAAAGGCCACACAATTTTTTAATTCTTGTTCGCATTTATAGTAGTCGAAGCATCGCACGAGTCCAATGAAGCCCCTAACTGAGTAAATCCCACTCGAATGGTATAAAAGACGCGAAATCAAAAGGAACACAGTGGCCGCAACATACTCGGCGTCTGCTACTGGGCTAGCTTACTGTTAGTTCCCGTCGACCGCTAGGCGGCGCCACATGCCTCAGCAAACTCTAATGCAGGGTTCTTGTTTTGGTGTTAGTATATCGCATCTAGAATTCTACTCTTTTAAACGATGTTCTCTGGTAACAGGTGCAGGCTAATCGATCACCGAATACATTTTTTGGCGTTTTTTTTTAAGAAATAAGAAAAAGATGGTAAAAAGAAACGTAAGCGCAGGAAAACCACAGGTGTGGGCGTAGGCTCTGCTGTTCTGGCAATGAGCATTCGCAAATCCGGAAAACGTTACCCTCAAGACAAGGATGAGCAACATGAAAAAAGGTGGCCGTCCCTTACAGTTGTTGCAAACATAGCGCGAATATAGATACGATCGACACCAATGTAGACGGGGCAGGCGTCTGCATCTGAGCCGTCCGTGTCTATATTTGTGCTACCTTTTCAAGCAATTGATGCCAAGTAGCCCAAATAAAACACCTGTGCCGTACATGCTCGCGGCTGCACTTTCACTTACGACTTTGCTTCAGTTTCGCAGTTGCGGAGTGGAATTACTGTTACACTGTCCAGTTCGAGCGACCAGCCTTTTCTGTTCAACAAGACACGATAATAGCAATTCAAAATGTTCGCCCTATAGAGATCTCTGCCTTTAGGCGTCCGTTCAAAGCATGAGCTTCATCAGACCGCTCTAAATACAGCAAAATGCCTTTTCGGACGAACCAACGTGTTTGGATGCCAGAACATACTTGTCATCATAGTTTATGAAAGGTGCGAAACTTTGTGTGCAACATTTCTTCAGGGGCATATCGCTTCAAAGTTTTCACCGAACTGACTACACACGTACACTTTTGTTGTTATTCAACCGTTTGGGTGATGAAACGCTGCATTTCTCTACTGCCAGCCATAGTTTCCTCGTCGAACAGAGAGAATTTATGATATGAGAAGCGACGAAGTGGCTTGGATCGATGTAAATCTGCATTTCTGCAAGCACGCTTTCAGGCCTGGAATTCTAGAACCACGTTTCCATGTCTTCGGGGTGGGTAGAGCCGGGTTTTTATGTGACCAGAAGACATACTCCGCAAGGATCATCTTTGATAATGTTTTATTTACAGAACCACCAGTGCGATGCGTAATGCAGCAAGGTAAGGTCAACGACATTGTTTCGACCTACATTTTAAAAGTTTGTTTTCAGCTCGAACTGATTTACACGTACTAATCTACCATCGCGTATCAATTTGCCGTCTACGTTCTACGACCTACAGTTGCATAGTGTGTGATCGCGATGAGTTTTAAAGAGCAGAGAGCATAGGAATATGAAGTGACTATTGCTTTACAATGTTCTTCTGCAAGTTCCAAACAAGCGATCGTTTAAAGGGAAGGTGATGAGCGATCTAAGATTTCGCTCAAGCTAGCTTATGCGTTACTTCTATGGCCCACTGTTGCGCTCACCGCCGCTTTGATATTTGGGCATACGAAAGAAAGATCCAGCCTCCCAAGCACCCGAACATGTTAGCCACATGGTTTTACTTTTTGAGGAAAATTGTTTTCATAACAACGTAAATGCAGCCAGCAAATAACAGCATAACCTCTAGGTCAAATTTAGCGGTCAGTGGCAGCGCAATTGTCAATGACACCGCGTGATCGTAACGCATTTAAAGTACATTGAATTAGTGATTACAAGGTAATTTGGCAATTGCAAACAAGTAGAAGTCGTGAGTGAGATATGGTTGGAACAGATGACCATGATCTCGGTTAGTTTTTTTTAAACCCGTGACCTACTCCAGCTTGTGTCCGCTGCATGCCTGAAAAGACAACAAATACTCTGTGCGGGCTTTTGAGCGAAAATGCAAGTAAATTGGAACCCATCAGAACCCTTTCCACGTAGCGTTTTGTTTTCTTATACATACGTGGCATCATTACGAGAACGGAAAGCCGGAGATGCCATTTCACAAACCACCAGCAAAAAACACCAATCGTCCACTAGTGCGCGCACTCCGTGTCGGTGGTTCCTTGAGGAGGCTGGCAGATGGCGAGGAGTATGGCGCCATGCCATAAGCACAAACCGTCGAACCGATATATTAGTGTCCGTGTGAAATATATATTGTCGACATAAGTGCTCTTTATCGGCCGCCTCTGAAGGTATAACATTGGGACTGCTCTCTTAGAATATAGGAAAGTAAATGTAGTTCAGCAGGATGGAAAGTGGGGCTATTTGGAAGCTGTTCATGATGTAACTACGTGGGCGCATACTGAAAGATCCACAAAGAGAAAGAAGAAACAGGACACGCGCCGTTATTTAGATAAACCAAATAGATAATATGGAACATGGAAAAACTCTTACAACTAGTGCATAAACCTCGCAGCAGCAAATTGCTAATGGCGGGAATCAACATCTTTCTTGGAATTAGCTGTTATCCGCCGGCTCCGGAAAATACGCCGCATACGATATGTAACGAATAAGGAAGAATAGGGTTGAGTAGTGGCGTGAACAACAGAGGCGCTCACGCTACACCTGCCGCCATTTTAGAAACCATCTCATTGCCGTCGTCCACGCTCTCTTTTTACCGGGTTTTCCCCCGTTAAGTATTGGTTGCGGTTGCGTGTTATCCAGCATTACTCATCACGATTTTTTTTTTACGCTTCCGCACCTTGTCTGTGAGTCTGGTTTATTAAAAGGATTTGCAGCGCCAAAGGACGACACAGAGAAAAAGAAGCATAGGATGGCGCTACACTTTCAACAATACTTTATTTCATGCAAACACACAGAATATATGCAGCAGGGGATGGGAAGTTAACTTAATATTTAGATATACATATCACTGTCAAGGAACACCAGGTATGCTGGATGTAGAGCCTGCGTGCCCGGAACGTTTACAGTTCGTTTCCGAGCATTCAAAAACAGTTAAACGAGCGATAGCATCGCTCTGCCTGCAATGCAGCCTCAATAATGTTGCCAGATGCAAAAAAGTAGCTTTGATAGACAGATCACAAAACTAAAATCTGCTGGTTTCCCCAAGAGGTAACTATCTGCTGTTTCTGAGACACTTGTGCAAAGAGTGAAAGCAGGAAGTGGTGTACAAACTGAGAAGTGAGCAAAACCGATTAAACCTGTAGTGGTCCCATACACACACCGTGCAGCCCATAACTTTAACATCATCATAATCATCAGCCTGACTATACCCACTGCAGGGCGAAGGCCTCTCCCATATATCTCCACGTGACCTGGTTCTGTGCTAGCTGCCTCCACTTGACCCCTGAGAACTTCTTAATCTCATCCGCCCACCTAACTTTCTGCCGCCCCCTGCTACGCTTTCCTTCCCTCGGAATCCAGTTTGTTACCCTAAGCGACCATCGGTTATCCTCTCTTCGCACTACATGTCCTGCCCATGTCAATTTCTTCTTCTTAATTTCCACTAGAATGTCGGTAACTTGAGTTATTTCTCTGACCCACTCTGCACGCTTCCTATCTCTTAATGTCACCCCTACCATTTTTCGTTCCATAGCCCTTTGGGTTGTCCTCAATTTAAGTACAACTCTCTTGGTTAGCCTCTACGTTTCAGCGCCATATGTGAGTACAGGTAAGACGCAAGTGGTATATACTTTCCTCTTTAGCGATACCGGTAAGCTGCCAGTCATAATCTGCGAGTGCTTGCCAAGTGCGCTCCATCCCAATCTTATTCTTCTTGTTATTTCCTTTTCATGGTCTGGATCTCCGGTTACTACCTGTCCTAAGTAGACATATTCGCCTACTACTTCCAGTACTTCTCTACCTAATGTAAACTGCTGTTCCTTCCCGAGGCTGTTGAACATTACCTTAGTCTTCTGCATATTGATTTTCAAGCCTACCTTTCTGCTTTTCCTGTCTAGGTGATCAATCAATATTTGCAGTTCATCCCCCGAGTTGCTTAGCAAGGCAATGTCGTCAGCAAATCGCAGATTACTGAGGTATATTCTCCATCTACCCTTATCCCTAACTGCTCCCAATCCAAGTCTCTCAATACTCCATCTAAGCAAGCTGAGAATAGTACTGGGGAGATTATGTCTCCTTGCCTAACACCTTTCTTTATGGGAATTCTGTTACTTTCTTTATGCAGAACAATGGTTGCTGTGCAGCCACTATATATATCTTCCAGCACTTTCACGTACGGCTCGTCTACCCCCTGATTTCGCAATGCCTGCCTCACCGCCGAGGTTTCAACTGAGTCAAATGTTTTTTCGTAATCAATGAATGCTATGTATAAGGGCTGGTTATATTACGCGCATTTTTATATCACCTGATTGATGGCATGGATATGATCGATAGTAGAGTACCGTTTCCGAAACCCTGCTTGATCCTTTGCTTGATTGAAGTCTAAGGTTGTCCTGAATCTATTAGCGATTACCTTAGTAAATACCTTATACCTTATTGGTGCATAATTTCACCCCATTTAGTTTTGTATAAGTATTCATTGTCCCCCTTTTTTTTTCTCTTTTTTGTGCGTGTTCTGTCAATACCAATGCTGTCCAGGGTCAGTTTTTTGTACTTTCTTTTATACCGTGCCTCTCCTGCTTGGACCATGTTTGGTCCGTAGTATGTGATAAATAAATAAATAAAATAAAAAATACGTAACAGACAGTAATCTGATTGGTCTGTAATTTTTAAGGTTCTTAGAGTCCCCATTCTTCTGAATGAGGATGTTTGCATTCTTCCATGGTACCGTCGATGACACCAGGCACTGCGTATACAGGGTGGCCAGTTTTTCTATGACGATATCCCGCCGTCCTTCAGCAAATCTGTAGTTATCTGATCCTCTCCAGCTGATTTCCCCCTTTTCATTGTTTCTAACGCTTTCTTGACCTCGTCCTTCGTAACATGGTGGGACGTCTTACTGTTTTTCCCTACCGCAAATCTCATCACGCTCCTGACTACTTTGGCTACTGTAGAGATCTGTTTAGAACTCCTCGGCTACTTTGACTATATTATCCATATTCGTGATGACGTTGCCCGCCTTGTCCCTTATCGCATACATCCGGGTTTTGCCTATGCCCAATTTCTTCTTTACCACTTTACGGCTTCCCCCGTTCTTTACAGCATGCTCAATTTTCTCCATGTTATACTTCCTTATATCGGCCACCTTGCGCTTATTGATTAGCTTTGATATCTCGGCCAATTCGATCCGGTCTGTTGGATTGGACGCTTTCATACTCTGGCGTTTCTTAATCAAATCTTTCGTCTCCTTAGACAGCTTACTGGTATCCTCTGTAACTATCCTACCGCCTACTTCTACCGCGCTCTCATTAATGATATCTCTGAAATTATTGTTCCTTGCTTCTAGGGTAATGTCGCCATCCTCGGTTAGAGCTGAATACCTATTCTGTAGCGAAATCCTGAACTCTTCTGCCACAAAACGCACAAATACCACAAAACGCAAGGCTGCTGTGGTATTCTCCGCTCCATGTAAGCTTGGTAGGTTGTGTCAGAAAACGTCCAAGGAGAAGAAAACATTCCTTGGGGGTGCAACAAGAAGCATAGAAAGCCTAAGTTTGCATGCACTGAGGGAGTAGTTTACAGCATCCTTCCCACTTGCGGCAAGGTATACATCGGCTTGTTTGGCCGATGTGTTAATGGGAGGCTATGGGAGCACAAGAACTCGTTAAGGACTGGCCCCAGTTCCAACCTTACCTTACATTGCAGAAAATGCAATGATGGCATGCGTGGAGCCCTTTTGTATGACACGACTGTATTAAAGAAATGCAAGGACGCGATCGCCCGACAGCTCATTAAATCATATCACGTTGCAAGGACTGGGGCTAGCTGCGTCAGTTCTGTCACATTGAGGCTGCATAGTATATGAATACGCCTTTTTAGATAGATATGGAAGATTATAGCTCCTCTCAAGATACTTTCCCGTTACCTGCGGCATATATTCTGTGTGTTTGCATGAGAAAAAAGTATTATTGAAAGTGTAGTGCTCCGTCATGTGCTTCTTTTTCTGTGTCATCTTTTAGAGCGGAAAATCGTTTAATAACTATGAACCAACAAGCCCAGCTTGGAGTTTTGCTTCTGGCTTATGTGCCGTATCATGAGCCTCTGCCCCATACAGCTTGCCAGATCTTATACGACCTCTCCATTCCCCGTCCCATCGTCCGCCCCGCCCACAAGATGCAATGAACTGTGGGAAGATCCTATTGGACGACACCCCGTACTGAGCTTGATGCGTACCGGGACTTTAAAAGTTTGACCGTCAGAACTCGGTGACCTCAAGTCCAGGAGCTTCCCGAGCCAGGCTTCACCCAGTCGTTATCACGGCGGCAAGCTGCTTTTTTTTTTTTGCTCTGCAATATTCAACTATGCAATCCCGCCCATTGGAATTCCATGCATCGGATTGGCATTGACATTATTTTTTTGTCCACGGTCACTTTGTGGCTGTGGTTACGTATGAGGAAAGACAAGAAGCGAATGATGCCCCGGAATGAGCGCTGGCGAGAGGCCCACCTCAAATTAAGATTCTCCGAATACCCGTTGGTCGAGTTGTCTTTTTAATTGTTTGCCCCTCACCATTAGTGCGGTAGATATCAGGTTTACTTTTATTGAAAGACAGATTTTCAGCGTCCCAACTGGGCTTAAGCTTGCTGCAGTGCTTCCTTAGACGCTATTTTAATGATTGACAATTTCCCTCAAACTACTGCTTGCGTGGAACATCCGAGTACAAGACAATTTGGTGTTGCTTCGAAATTAAGCGATTCTCTAGGAATGT
The DNA here is from genome assembly GCA_023969395.1 of Amblyomma maculatum. Taxonomy (NCBI): domain Eukaryota; kingdom Metazoa; phylum Arthropoda; class Arachnida; order Ixodida; family Ixodidae; genus Amblyomma; species Amblyomma maculatum. The sequence continues at coordinate 29,064 of JAJIZL010033598.1, forward strand.
TTGGGGCTACAAAACAGTAGACCCTGTTCAATAACTACGATGTGGTTGCTATTATGACGTATCTTCATTGCAAATATGATAGTTGCTTGTGGACCTTTCCTCTTTTTGCTGTTTAGCATTATACACCCGTGGACTAAGGTCAAACCCACTGTGATGCTTTGCACAAGCACCTTCTTTCCACAAGATTAAGAACACCAAGAAAATAAAATTCATCGCTAACGAAGACCTATCTTAGTCCTGCAGCTCGAAACTAAATAACTTAGAAGACTGTGATTTTTATCAGCGCAGAATAAATACCGCAGAAATAGAACCCTTGACATCATCATTAAAATACAAGGTATCTGCGCCTAATCCGTTTATTTTTAAAATTTCAGTAAACAGTTTTATCAGGAATACGTGTCAGATCATTCGGCACCAATAACTGCAAATGTTAAACGATGGTCTCTTCAGGAATGTAGGAAATGCATAGGAGGCAGTTAAACAAACAGGAAGGTACTTGCAATGTATTTTCAGTTCGATACGTAATAGTCATTTGTGGCTTACAGTAGCGCCCGGACATCGGAAACTTGTTTTACACGCTTTGAATACCTTTCAAACTAATGTATTTATACCATTTATTATGAATGCTAACCAAAAAAGCAGTCGCTCAGTTTCAGCTGAACACATTTTTTGGAACTGCATGGATATCCGTAAAAAAAGTTTCATAACGACAAGGGCAGTACTGCGAGCTGCATGATTTAAAACAAAGATTTGTGGGAAAAACAGCAATTAATCTTGAATGACTCTGTTTCCTTAAAATATTGTGCATGTGTTCCAAAATAGTCGAAAAAATAATTCTAAACATAAATATAGTTTGTACAGTCCAACAAGACACCCCTCCTAACTTACCATGATTTCTGAACAGTGTGCCAACGGTTATCCGACTGTTCAATTCGAGCAAAAAACAGAAACTTATCGTCCTAATGCCGATTACAGGTAGCCAGGATTTTAAATTTTACTAATATATAAAACTGCATTTCCTCTGCTAAATTGTTTAGTAAGAGGACCTCCCTAGTACCCCGCCGGGGTGGCGCAGTGGTTACGGCGCTCGACTACTGTTCCCAAGGACGCGGGATCGAATCCCGGCCGCGGCGGCCGCTTTTCGATGGAGGCGAAAAGCAAGGTGCCCGTGTTCTGTGTAATGTCAGTGCACGTTAAAGAACCCCAGGTGGTCGAAATTACCGGAGGCTTCCACTATGGCGTCTCTCATAGCCCTAGTTGTTTTGGGACGGTAAACCCCACAAGTGAAACCAAACCAGGACCTCCCTAGTCATTACCTCTCGTTCTCTCTAAATATCAGGATAGCACCGGTGATCATTTAGTGCCGTCTGAATCACGCCTACGCAAAAGAGTTAAAGAGCGAAATGACCGCTGGCGCCACAAACAACTCGAAGGAAATAGCTGGGCGCCGAATGCCGAAGCTATGAATCTGGATGCAAGGAAGTCATGACATTGGAAACATTCTGGTGAGAAATTTACGCACGGAATTGAGGAATGAAACATACGCCCCTACTGAAAAAATTGTATGTGAGCTGTACAAGAAAGTGTGAGAGCGAATGAGAATGTATAAGAATATGTGAGTTCTTGGTAGATTAAACGTGGATTTATGAGAGCACGTAGAGCCACTGTGCAGGAACGCATGAGATTGTACAAGTTCTTGTGAGTTTGAATGAGCCCATGAGCGAGCTCACAGAAGCACGCACAGCCACTGTGCAAGATTGAATGAGAATGAGCTGGTCACGTATTTGTGCGAGCTTGTAGAAGCACATGGAGCCAGTGCGTGAACAGATGCTCTAAGAGAGCATGCAAACTACGTGGCCATGTACATGCTTGCATGCTAAAAAATTAGTCGTTGAGACTGTGTAGGTCCTTCCAATATGAAAGAGGTCAAAGTTAGAGCTTTCATATAATGATTACTTCATTATTATTTGCGACAGGTACACTTTTTCATATTTCACAATTTTGGTCTTGGCTTGCAGCACATTTTCAACATTAGTAGAAAAGTGCTTGCTTTCATTCATTATGAAGAAATCTTTATATGACAACATGCACGCTGAGCAACAACTACTCGACATATCAAGCTTACTGTAAAGCAATGTCAAAAGCGAGATACTTCAACTAGATCTAATAGCATCATTTGCTTCTGTTTCAACCGTTCGGTTCTGAAAGTTGGACGCAGCCATAGATGCACGACAAAGGCTGTGTGCACAACATTGATGTGTTGCCTGCCAAGCAGATGACGGTCAAACTGGCGATCAAAATCTCCCTTACATTGTGTTTTGCATATGAATGGAGACAACTCACTATAACTGCACACTATTACCACCATTAGGCATCACAAGTTTGTATGAAGAACTGGCTTGTAGTTTCATCTGTAGAAGGAAAAGTAAATGTGATAGCAGAAATGTGAAAGCCAACTCCAGTACTAAACTTCACGAGCTCATATTCACTTGTAAAGACCACAGAAAGACAGTTCTCAAACGACTGAACAGCACTAACAGATGGGATGGGAGAGAAGATGACAACAATTCTGCTTCTTTATCTCCCTTACTATCTTAGAGCACTGTTCACTTAATCGACTCATTATAACCAACCAGCCTGACTCTCTTTTTCAGCACAAGGATAGGCTGAGCAAAACAGCTCCTACAGCCTTTTGAGTTTTGACTTGCACATCTACACCTATATACACCATTTTTAAGTTTCCTGAGACTATAGAAAAAATTTGCTGAACTGCACTACTCTGAATTGAAGCTTTCTGCTGCGTAATGACACTTGCAAATGTTGTCCGTCTCAATGTCAAATAAAAAGAAAAAAAAGAAAGGATTGAATCGGTGATCTTAGACTAATGAAGAGATACACAAATCCTAGTACTTTATGAGAGGCGATACCAACAGTATGTGTTGCATCTTGAAGCTATGCACACTATACACATATATGCTGAATCATCATATTGCAAGGAAATGTATTTTATTTGGCATATTTTTCAGTGTAACTGTAGGCTGCGTCACGCGAGAGGCATTGAGGAAAGCTGCATGTGCAACTCCACGAATATATGTTGTGCAGTTTCCACCAGCAGTGCATAATCATTATGCTGCATGGAAAGAGCAGCTTGATTGCTTTAGCTTCTTTACTGTATGCTGTAGGCCACAGAGATAAGTTGAAATATTTGTATGGTCAGTTTCTTAATTGAAGTAAAGAGCGTGCAAACACCCCACACTGCCTTCACTTGAAACTTGACCGGTAAGCTATTTTTGCATATCGCATATCTTTCCTGATTGAGAGTTCAGGCTTTCACCCCACTGTCCTTGCTTTTGCTATAAGCTACAGGCATTCAAAAATTTCGTCACCATTTAAGAGTTAAACACTGAAGTAGTGAGGCACATATCACACAAGAAATTATCGCTCTCAGGTGACCAGTTCGAGCTGACAGCCATAGATGTGGCGCCCATAAAGGAACAGCGGACGAGCCGAATTGGGCTCGCCCACTGTTTTTTATGAGCGAGCACAATTAATTCAGCATCTTCTGTTTCCAAACAAATCACTTGATCTGTAAAACGCCGTATAGTCTTTCAATATTAACAAACAAACAATTGCCACTGTAACTGTTTATGAACAGGAGTTTTCGCAAGGAACTTGGCAATGAATTTTGGGCCAAAGCTCCGATTCGCCGAACCACAGACCGCGGTCAACCTAACGTCCATGACAAGCAAAGCACGCAGTTTGTCCAGCATCGCGAGAAAAGAAGCGAAACTCACGGTGGTCTTTCGCTAGCACTGCTAATTTTTGAATGTACAAACTACAGGCGCGTATACACGACAAACATGCAGCGTCAGCGCGTAGACGCCCGACATCGTGCTTGCCACTGTTCGGCGAGCAGCAAAGTCGTTAGGTCAGCGACTTCCGAAACCGAAACAAGTCGAAACCAGACGAGGCAGCCGAAGCGGATCGAAGTGCTAGCCGTAGCCATTATGAGTTGGTGGCGTCGCGCCTTTTCTTCTTGTGTGTTGTTGGGGGCCTTGCTGCTGGCGGCTCTTTATTTCGAGATATACGAGGCACAGAGCGCAACAAAATAGCTCGTGCGATGTGCAGAAGCGTGGTAAGGTTGTGTGCATACCTGTGCAAAAAGTGTGCTCGCGTGCCCGACAGGTAGTGCGTTTCCTTTGTGCGCTCCCACTGCAAACACTACGCTGACGACGGGACTATTGGAGGGCGGCCTCCACTCGGCATACATTTGACATCTCGGAGGTAAGTTAATTTCCATCTTCTCTGTACATTCTCCTAAAAACTTTGCGCAGAACTGATGATGCATGCCAACACAGCGCTAGTTCGTAAACATCAAGACGCGCATGTCATTATAACATACGGTAGTTTGCTTTTGACGAGGGAAGGGTGAATGCGTTTGCAGTGTCTAGGAAAAGAGACAGTTAGTGCCAGGGGCTGCACGCTCAGAGTAGAATATGCCGTACAAATCATCACTCGTAAGACCATTGCGGGGTGCACGATGCTGGCGCCTACTGCAATTCAGCCTTCGGCAAGAATTTAGAATGGGCCAGTTCCAAGTGCCTCGACCCGGGCCTTATGTTGCGCTGCAGTTGAAGATCCGGCGCTTGTGCAGTTGCAACTACACGGATTGAATAAGTGGTAAAACCTACCTGCGTTACAACAGGGCTAGATCATTATTCTTATGTTCCATAAATATTGCGGATGACGAGATATGGAGCCGGCGAACATGCGACGGCAGTATGATTCAGCAGCAACCGTACTTAAACTCCATTGTCGAGCCTTGGGTAGCAGAAGGGGAAAAAAAAAAGTTTTGAGCTATTTTGAATTTTTTCGCCTGTATTGGGCTTGATATTTTCTTTTTCATACTTTGGTCGTGACTGAAGTAATCCCCAAAAACTACTAAGCGCATATAAATGACAGACACCAAACTCAGACCTTCAGTCCAGAAATGTCAGTAAGGTGTAAAGGTAATTATGCATTCAACAGTACCAATAGTATTGATTTTCTTGTTTAATTATTTACAAATGAAGCGAAAAAAAATCTTAGTGCTGAGATGCCCCATTTTCATCTTCTCTAATATGAAATGTGAATCAAAATGTGCAGTTTTTCTGTACTCAGTATATCACTGATTCATCACAGATGTGAGAATATGAAATTCATGCAAGTTTCAAAATGAAGAGTGCATGCAGAATTCCAAGCAAAGCAAGCCTTTGCTTAAAGTATCATTCAGTTGTGGTGTTTTTGTTTAAATTTATGCATGTTTTGTAGAAGCAACGGTAGATGTTGATATGGAATTAGTGTTGTGTCTGGATCTAGATTATGAATGGCTACCACATTTATGAATTGCTTGGTTGCCACATGCACTTCCAGACATTGTTTGAACAGTCACATCACATTCTGCATTTGGCTTCTTTTTACTTTTTTTGCATGGAACTGTTTCCACTTTAGAGTGTGTAGCCTTTCACAATTCATAATTGATCGGTTGAGCATGTTTTGGCATGATAAAAGGTTTGGAAGTTCGAGAGCATTGGCCCTTCATGATGCACAAGGGGCAGACTGCTTACTGCACTGGTACCACTATCTTCCTAGATTCCTAGATATCACTCATATTTCTATACAGAATACATGTTTTCAGAAATCCATATTTCTTGTCTGACTCTGCACATTCTTCAGTTGACATAATGGGAGCTAGGGACGAACTTTTGCCTTTCGTGGTGCACTGCTCCTATTTCATTTAAAGAGCCGCCACATTTTCTGTAACCCGATTTGGGGTGCAAACACTACATGTTCATAGGGTGGTCAGGGAGCAAACTTGGTGGCCCTGTGAAGGCCATGAACAATATGCTGATGATAGGCTGCCTTTAGACTGACTGGCTTGCATTTCTCGGTGTGTTTTGTATGTGCGAGGGTTCCATAAGCTGCCACATATATTGCTTTGATTTGATGTTGAGGTGACTAGCATGATTAAAAAGTAAATGTGATGATCGAAGTCTTCAGAACATTCAGAACATGCTGGGATTGTACTCCTGGCTTAAGTTGCTGACATTGTTTGCTGGTTATACCTTTGAGAGGAAATCTAGTAGGTAAAGCTATGGGCAGAGTGCTTGCTTGGTATTCTAACCTAACCACCCAAATGTCACTGTTTACTGGAAACAGATTGTTCAAGCTTCCAGCCTTCCACTTGTTTACTCGTACATTGCAGTGAAGTGCATTTACGCCTTGGCACATGGCAGGCTCAGGGACTCGTTCATCGCCACTGTACTAGGTTAGACCTCCAGTTGACTCGAAATGCCTTTTGCCATTGCCATGAAATAGTGTTTAAAAGAAGGTTCGATGACAGAAATACTGTTTGCTCTCTTAGTAGGTAAAGAAGAGTTAGCATAACATTTCTTTCGAGTTACATTACCTGGCATCTCTAGATGCGCGTTGTGCCTGCTATGGGCACTGAATTCTTGGTGTGAGATCAGAGGTTCCTGCAGAATCGCAGACTTTTATAATGCTACTTAAATTATGAGCAGATCGAGGTGATAGATGACAAGACTTTACTAATAGTCAATTCCAATCACAGGGTTTAGTGACTTACAGAACATTATTTTCTGCTCTTTTTGGAGTAACTGTATTCCAAATGCAGATCCGGAACACAGGTCCCATCTTCCCAATGCAGATGGGGAGCGATTGCTGAGCCAAGATCGGTCCCTGGAGCAGTGGATTGCTCTTCCGAAATCAACAGAACCGGCTAGAAGTTTGCTTGAGTATTTGTTCAGCTGCACCTTCTATTTCCAGTAGCATGCTCTGCTGTGCTGACTGTGCCCTCTGTGCTCCATAATAGATGATTATTACTTGCCACTGCTATGAATGCAAATTGCTGTCATGAACTAGTGCTTACTCTTGAGGACAGCAAGTCTAAGAGTAGCAGTATTATGCAATAATCTTTTTTAAAGACCTCAGCTCGGAGTGTGACTAGAAGATTTTGTGCGGAAATCATCTTTATGTGCTATTCATGATCTTAAAGCCATTCCTGAACTCTGAAACAGTGAAAATGGTGAACTGCGACTTCCTTTTATTGGAGAATAGTGCCAAAGAAATTTTACCCTGCTTGCCCGCACTCGGCTATACGAAAGAATGGCATAAACTGTTGATGTCAATGCCATCCCAAGAAGCAGCGGGAGAAATGCAGACCTATTACAGGTTTAAAAACAGCTGGCACGTGTAGACGAAGCACGGGCTAGCACACAGAATAACAGGCAATTCTTCTGTCAGTTCATGGGCACCACCTACTTGCGCTGGCATGAGTTCCAAACGCAATGGGGACACAATCTGTACTGGATGCAGGTGCTCTTTTGCGGAGCAGGCAGACCACTTCACTTCTGGGATTGTAATTCACTGTATGTGCAGAGGAAAAGCAGGTGAACGTGTCTCTGCTGGCATATGTCGCATTGCCTGCTGTCATCCTTTTTACTTTCAATATGTGCTAATGACAGGAATGCTCATAGCACAAGTAGTGTGAAGACACTGATCTGCGCCATTATGGAAATGCCAAGATGTTAGCATGGGCAAACATCTCTTTGCATCACCGCGAAGCTTGCTAAGGCTCAGTTCAATATACGAGCAAGCTAATACAATGCGGGCATATGTCAGAGAGCTCTTTAGCTATGGGCCTACGCAACTGCTGCCATACCTTTAATGAGAACTCTTGACTAAAAAGGCAACATTTTACAAAGAGCAAAGTAAATGATAATGACTTTTTTTTTTCATTTAACAAAGCTGGTGGTCACAGTGAAGAACTCATGCCACGATTGTTAATATGCCTCTACTGCCCCATTTGTAAAGCAAGCATATTGAAATTCTCGAATGAGCATGGTTACAGTCGTGAGCAGCTCTGTTAGATGTATGTCCATAAGGGTGGCATATTGTTTCATTGTTCAAAAGAATTCTAAACAATAGGTGGTTTGGAACTTAAAGGAGAAAGAACAGAGAAGCTGGCTGTAGAGGCAGAAATACTGCAAATGGTGGGTGGTGGACAGGTGCCAAGCTGTCGGTATCTGCACTTTGCAAGGAGCCTCATGCTACTCATTAGCCGCAGCTTGGCCATACCCAGCTTATATAAGCTTGGCTTGTTCAAAACATGCCTGCAAATGTAACCCTCTTCAAGGCTGCCTGCACCCCACTGTGGTGGTTTCAGTGTTTAGGGCATTTGACTAGTGAGCTGGGTGACGCGGGCTCGGTCTGAGCCGGGGTGGTTACATTTCGGTGGTAGCAAAACGCTAAGTCCCCATGTGCTGTACAGTGTCAGTGCACATTGAAGAAGTGCAGATAGTCAAAATTATCCAGAGCTACCTACTATTGCTGACCCTCATTGTCTAAGTTTCTTTGGCATGTTGAACCCTGTCATCAAATCAAGGTTGCCTACTGTTAGCGTTAGTAGATGACCTTCGTAATGCCACAAAGTCTGCTCCTCACCACTCTCCGAAATTTTGTTGTTTGCAACTCAACTCAGGTTACTTACAGTTTGATGACCCCTTTTTCTGAAACACTAGCAGTTGACGAACTCACTCCCATGCAGTGAACTCTGAGAAAAGTGCTGATTTAGTCATAAACATTTTTTTTTCATGAGAATTTGGCCAGTCATATGACCATTGAAAAGTCATCTGTTGATATGTTCATGTAACAAGCTAGGTAGCTTTATAGATGGCTTGGATGTGATATCAGAAGTGCTATGATGGTGAGCTATGCTTAGTGTCTGCAATACCTTCATGATGAATGTGGTGAATGCAGATGACATTTTGCTCCACTTTTATTTCACCAGTGGGTGCCTGGTGAGTTGTCAGTGCAAGCTATTGAGTTTCACTTTCTTCATGCAGTTTACAGAGCTGTGGAATCTTGATAATAGCAGAAGTATTATATTTATGGTTCACTAACTACTGTTTTTTTTTAATATAAAATAAGTAAATGCGCAGTCAGCAACCCTGGAGTGCAGCGTGCTATTCACCTGGACACCATAGATATTTTAATCATGCCATACCCCTTTGTTACTTTCAGTTTTCAGTTCTACAAGTCTTGATCACGGTAGCTCATCACTATACTCGGGGATAACTGTGGCTATGCAGCTGAAGTTAGGCAGAAAGGAAGAGGCAACATACCTCTTTCCCCTTGCCATGTAGAGTGGGTTACTTCAGCCCTAGTGACCTTGCATTAACTCTCCAACTTCCTCCCTTCACTTCAGCCCAGTACACTCCTAGCCCAAATAGTGAGCAAACCACTCTTCACGGCAAGGGGACAGAAACTTTTCTCCTTTTCTTTCGTACCTAGACTCGGCTGCATAGCCCCAAAACATTGCCTCCATGTACAGCAAGATTCAATGCCACATTTCTTCTCAGTGTCAGAGCACCCTCTGCTTGCTCTGTACCGCCCTTGCAGCAGCCCAGTGTTTTGTTTACCACAGAAAATCATGTCTGTGCAAGCTGTGTTGGCATGGAAAGCTGCATATCTGAGCCAACTTTCATGCTTTATGATGAGGCTCTCATTGATTGGCTTTAAGTTCCATGAAACGTGGTCATGTGTGTTGATTAGTGTGACATGAAGTAAAATTTCACTGACTAAAATACAATCATAAGGATGTAATTTGGGTGAGTTGGTAAGGTGTCATCTTGAAAGTAGCAGCACGAAAAAACAAGGACGTGAAAAGAAGCAAGCAGATGCTAACTCGCAACTAATGTTTATTGATGCAAATAAGAAATATATAATGCCAAGCAACACTGCAAACCGCTCAGTCACCAATAAGCAGACAGCAAAACATGAATCACTAAAACTTCCGAACGGTTCCATTTGAGTAGATATAGGTAGAGGTCAACTTGGCTGTGCATTGTAAGAATGCACTGGTTGCTTTCAGTTTCTTTCTGCTGTGCACATTCTGGCTGTCATCCATTGCAAATCAGCTGAGAAATCATTGAAGCTAGACATATTGTAACGTGGCAAGGCTAGTCCGCGAAGGTTAGTCCAGGCTGGCACCGCACACAGAACACAGAAACACAGCAGCGTCGACCTTATTCTATCATCAATCGTTGCTACCACTTCGTCTTCTTCTGTGTCACTGTTGCTGATCGTTTTCATCTTCAACTTCCAGCGATGCAGGGCATATATGTCACATTACCCCCCCACGAAAAGCACAGTCCCGGTGCGCACTAGGACGAAGTACTACAGGGGTAATGCGGCTTCATCCGGGCGACATGAACAATCTCGGTGCGTCGCATAGAGGACTGTTGCGGCGGATGTGCAGGGGCGATCTCGTATGTC
>JAJIZL010033601.1:0-45525 GCA_023969395.1 Amblyomma maculatum
ATATGCAGACTCCCGTTCGAAATACTGTGCACTCTTTTGGCTTTCTGAAGCTATTATAACCATGGATCCAGAACGCAGATTCTCGAATATATAGCGCTTCCTACACTTTGATGGAGGCTCAAAGGACTCTGGCCATTCTAAAAGATTATTTTCCTTCATGTCATTGTCGGGAATAGAGGACCTGGGTGATTCCAACAGAGATCAAACTGCGTAATATTATGATATATTACTTTTTTTCGTTTTTTACATATAACGTGGCACTCAATATGACACCCGCACATTAAATTTTTTGTTTGATTTGTGGAGTTTTAACTTTACAAAGCGACTCATGCTATGATACACGCCGTAGAAAAGGACTCCAGAAATTTCGACCGCCTGGAGTTCTTCAACGTGCACGGACGTCGCACAGCACACGGGTGCCGATAGCTTTCCGTCTCCATCAAAAAGCGGCGGCCGAAGCCAGGATTAGATCCCACATTCTTGGAAACAGTAGTCAAGCGCCGTAACCATTGTAACATCCAGGCGGGGCATGCATTTATATTTGTTCTAACGTTAATACTATGGGAGAAAGAAACGCGAATGGCGTCCGGCCGCAGACAAAATTTTCGGACACATTGCTGTGTCCGTATACTGCAATTACGTAAACATGTAGTCATTCAAAACACGGTTAATGTATTTCATGCAGTCAAACTAAACGGGAAACGTAGGCGTCTTTCCGCAAATCTGAAGAAATTATTTCCTCCAAGGAAAAAAACTTGACCAGTATATTTATGAGAAATTAGGCCTTGTTAACGAATTGTTTTCTCTCCGACTAAAACCGTAGCTTTTTCAAAAGTTTCCAAATAATTGACCCATGTACAATAATCACGTTCACTACAGCTTGAATTCTTATAAATCAAGGATATGCTTAACAAATTTTATGTCAAACATTGCATATTTAACTATGAGTCTTTTCAAAAATCAACTATAAAGCATTTCAAATTTTGTTCAAAATTATTGCAGCAATGCTGAAGACGTGGGCAAGAAATATATGAAAATTCATGTTGCATATTTTTCTTCTGTATCAACTATAAGGGCTTAAACATGTCGCTTCTAAAGCGCTGCCAAAAGCACATCAATGGAGGTCGTGACGCAGCTGCTACTCCGTTCTGTAATTAATTCCCAAAATTGCATGTGCGAGATATAGTTGAGTCCCTGAGTAGATAACCAAACTGTGATTTTTTTTTGCGCTGCGCAAAATTACAATTTTGACGTCCAAAACAAACTGACATCACGTCAAAGCATAATCAATAAACAGTTTCAATAAGAGAAAGCAGATATTCTCGTGGTTCATTTTCCTGTCAACCAACAGGTGTCATAAATGTGCCAGGATATGCATTAGTAAATGCTTTCTAAATGCAGATTTTAATTCCCTTTCGACGATAGAGACTCAGCATGACCTGTGATGATGATTATTCCCACTTGGTATTCTACTGATTGAATATATCACCCTTTATTTGGATCTGTAATTGTACTCTTGAAATCCGGCAATAATTTCAATATGCTCGTATTGTACTTGGGTAAACCGATCAATCTCACTAACATTGACTGCCAGTTTCAGAGGTTCTTAGGCCGCTGTTCATAGCAACTTGTATCCTTTGAACATTTCCAGGATGGAACCCATTTCTGAAAAAATAAAAAATTCATTTCAAGCGCACCGTGAGCTGAGGTGTATAAATACTATTGGGACTGCAGAAACCGAGACGGGAGTGAGAAACGATTGAACAATTATTATTGTTCCTTTGTGGGTCACGACAAATCCTCCTTGGCATCTATGGTGCCTTGTGCGAATAACTCCATTTGCATGAATATATTCATGAAACTGGTCGCAAGTCTTTGCAGTCATCTTTTCTTCTGGTCAAATAGTTGCTGAAATTTGGTCACATACTCAAAGACCACTTGCACATTCTTCAGGCTTTCTGACATGAGACCGTTTCAGACGGTGATTGTATCACATTTTTGGTGCCTGTTCCCTGATTGTTAAGGGATCAGAGGCCTTTTCCTTTTACAGGTGCAGCGGTGGCGTAGCGGTAGAACATCCGCCTCGCATGCAAAGAGAACCGAGGTTCAAATTCCGGTGCCGCGCAATTCTCCACCGGATGAAAAAAAAAAAATCCGCGTGTCGATGGAATTGCATAAACAGGTTTGGGGTGCGACCTGATGCCGGTGAACACCTCCGGCAACGCACTCCCTCACCAGAACAGGAGTTGGCCACCCTGGTGCAGTAATTGGCCGCAACCTCCTATGATAAGCTCCATAAAACCCCGGCCCTCAGTCACCAGCGGCTGCGGAACAACTGACCACGGCGGCGGTCAGACCTGTGACGCAGCGGGGGGGTGCTAAGAAAGCCTGGCTCCGCTGGACAGGCCGCCATTGGAAACTGACCCTGGCAACGTTTAATGCTAGAACCCCAGCTATTGAAGCTAGTTTAGCAGTGCTGTTAGAGGAACTAGAGGGTATGAATTGGGATGTCATAGTGCTTAGTGAGATTGGGAGGCCGAATGAGGCCTATGCTATACTGAAGGATGGGCATGTACTGTGTTATCGAGGTTTACCAGAGAGGCGACAACTAGGAGTAGGTTTCCTTGTCAATAAGTAACTAGTATGTAATATAGATGAATTCTATAGCATTAATGAGAGGGTTGCAGGCATCGTAATTAGGCTTAATAAGAGGTATAAACTGAAGGTTGTACAAGCCTATGCACCCACATGAATTTATGATGACCAGGCAGTCGAAAGCTTCTATGAAGATGTAGAATCGGCAATGCGAAAAGTAAAGACGCAGTATACTGTACTTATGGGCGACTTCAATGGGAGGGTAGGGAAAAAACAGGCAGGAGACCTGGCAGTAGGTGACTATGGCATTGGTTCTAGAAATAGCAGAGGGGAGTTACTAGTTGAGTTTGCAGAGCGCAATAATTTAAGAATCATGAATACCTTCTTCAGCAAACGGAAGAACCGGAAGTGGACATGGAAAAGTCCTAATGGGGAGACTAAAAACGAAATCCACTTCATAATGTGTTCAACCCCCGCCATTATTCAAGATGTAGAGGTAATCGGGAAAGTGCGATGCAGTGACCACAGGATGATGAGGTCCCGAATTAGCCTAAATCTGAAGAAGGAACGCAACAGATTAGTAAGAAAGAAACCCATCAACGAATTAGCGGTGAGGGAGAGGGCAGAAGAATTCAGCATCTCGCTACAGAATAGGTATTCAGCTCTAACTGAGGATGGCGACATTACCCTAGAGGCAAGGAACAATATTTTCAGAGATATCATTACTGAGTGCGCGGTAGAAGTAGGCGGTAGGATAGTTAGAGAGGATACCGGTAAGCTGTCTAAGGAGACGAAAGATTTGATTAAGAAACGCCAGAGTATGAAAGCTTCTAATCCAACAGACCAGATCAAATTGGCCGAGATATCAAAGCTAATCAATAAGCGCAAGGTGGCCGACATAAGGAAGTATAACATGGAGAAAATTGAGCATGCTGTAAAGAACGGGGGAAGCCTTAAAGCGGTAAAGAAGAAATTGGGCATAGGCAAAAACCAGATGTATGCGATATAGCAGAAGGCGGGCAACGTCATCACTAATATGGAAAAGATAGTCAAAGTAGCCGAGGAGTTCTATACAGATCTCTACAGTAGCCAAAGTAGTCAGGAGCGTAATGAGATTGGCGGTAAGGAAAAACAGTCAGACGTTCCACCAGTGACGAAGAACGAGGTCAAGAAAGCACTAGAAACTATGAAAAGGGGGAAATCAGCTGGAGAGGATCAGATAACTACAGATTTGCAGAAGGATGGGGGGATATCGTGCTAGAAAAACAGGCCACCCTGTATACGCAGTGCCTGGTGTCATCGACGGTACCGGAACCATGGAAAAATGCAAACATTATTCTCGTTCACAAGAAAGGGGACTCTAAGGACCTAAAAAATCAGACCAATCAGCTTACTGTCTGTTACATATAAGGTATTTACTAAGGTAGTCGCTAATAGAATCAGGACAACCTTAGACTGCAGTCAAGCAAAGGATCAAGCAGGGTTTCGGAAACGGTACTTTACTATCGATCATATCCATACCATCAATCAGGTGATAGAAAAATGCTCGGAATATAACCAGCCCTTATACATAGCATTCATTGATTACGAAAAAGCATTTGACTCAGTTGAAACATCGGCGGTGATGCAGGCATTGCTAAATCAGGGGGTAGACGAACCGTACGTGAAAGTGCTGGAAGATATATATAGTGGCTGCACAGCAACCATAATTGTGCATAAAGAAAGTAACAAAATTCCCATAAAGAAAGGTGTTAGGCAAGGAGACACGATCTCCCCAGTACTATTCACAGCTTGTTTAGAGGAAGTATTCAGAGACTTAGAATGGGAGCAGTTAGGGATAAGGGTAGATGGAGAATACCTCAGTAATCTGCGATTTGCTGATGACATTGCCTTGTTAAGCAACTCGGGGTATGAACTGCAAATAATGATTGATGACCTAGACAGGAAAAGTAGAAAGGTAGGCTTGAAAATCAATATTCAGAAGACTAAGGTAATGTTCAACAGCCTCGGGAAGGAACAGCAGTTTACATTAGGTAGCGAAATACTGGAAGTAGTAGGCGAATATGTCTACTTAGGACAGGTAGTAACCGCAGATCCGGATCACGAAAAGGAAATAACAAGAAGTATAAGATTGGGATGGAGCGCATTTGGCAAGCACTCGCAGATTATGACTAGCAGCTTACCGGTATCGCTCAAGAGGAAAGTATATAACAGTTGCATCTTGCCTGTACTCACCTATGGGGCTGAAACGTGGAGGCTAACCAGGAGAGTTCTACTTAAGTTGAGGACAACCCAGAGGGCTATGGAACGAAAAATGGTAGGGGTAACATTAAGAGATAGAAAGCGTGCAGAGTGGGTCAGAGAAATAACTCAAGTTACCGACATTCTAGTAGAAATTAGGAAGAAGAAATTGACATGGGCAGGACATGTAGTGCGAAGAGAGGATAACCGATGGTCGCTGAGGGTAACAAACTGGATTCCAAGGGAAGGAAAGCGTAGCAGGGGGCGGCAGAAAGTTAGGTGGGCGGATGAGATTAAGAAGTTCGCAGGGGTCAAGTGGATGCAGCTAGCACAGAACCGGGTTAAGTGGAGAAATATGGGAGAGGCCTTCGCCCTGCAGTGGGTATAATCAAGCTGATGATGATGATGACTATTCCAAAAATGCCATTGCAGTTTTTCCCATCTCCTGTTGCAGAGAAGAGTACTTTATGGACGCTTTGTTTGGCTACACTTCGTCTTATTGGTATTTGTTCTTAAATGCCTCCCAACGTTCTTGAACACGCATGGGGCATGATTTTAAAAAAAGACATCTTTTTTTTCACACGTTCATGAATCTTGCCTAGCGCGACGCAGGCCTGTACTGCGTCATGTGTCAGATATGAGGAGTGCTTTTTTATGAGGCGGAATTTAGGTCTTTTAATGCTGAAACGAAAGCGTATAAAATACTTTGCTCCAGAGAATGACTATGTGAACTAGTTATCGCGCCAAAGACAAAGTCCTACAGGTGGAGATTGAAGTTACCGGAATTAGCCGAAAGCCTTGAAGACCTCGTTTGCTACGATGCGTGGCCGGACTATGAAGCCGTTGATAAGTGCCTTAGAGTCAAGTTGTCTAGGCTGTTGTCTTTTTGCGGCTATATCTGAAAACCAAATATACCAATGTAAGCAGCATATATGAATAGACGAGGCACTCTTCTGATTCGATGTGACACCCAAATATATCAGTATACGTTAGGAAGAGGAAGGGGTGACAATATAATACACATATTTTGTATGATAATTTAAAATATTTTAACCTCGGTCCCTTCATATGAAGCTCCTAAATACACTGTCATAAAGCGATGAAAAGCGGTCTTCATTATTTGAATATGGAAAGAGAAAAATACATTAGAAATATATGGTAACATGCCTTTGAAATGGCCTACACGTCCACATTGAATACATAGTGGATGTTTAAAAAATACGTTTCCTTTCAAACCGTGTATTGCGATGTTCATGGCTATTACGAAGAAAGGATGCAACACAGGTGCACAGCAACGCAGGAACGCAAAAAGACACATCTTTTTTCTACATTAATTTTACGGCCCGTCCCTCTCCTGTTGCATTCACTCGGCGACAGAAGCGCCCCTTCATCGTGCTTAAGTCACAGATTCATGCTGCCTAACAAAAATAAATTACTTTATGCCGTCCAATGAGGAACAATGTCTTGTATGGCAATTACGATAAATTTAAAGCAAGTCACATAGCAGCAGCTTCTTCACTACCGCCATCAAGGTTCTTTTGCCAATCCTAAAAAAGTGGGAAATTTTAGCTCTCGTAACTTGATGAGGAACAAATTATTGAACATGTATTTTCATAGTGTCACGGGCTTCGGGGCGTCATAAAGGAAGAAGAGGCTGGGGAGAAGAAGAAGAAACAGAAGCTCAAGTGGTGTGTGCTGGTGTTCCTTGGGGGACTCGCAGCACACACTACTGTGGCTTCTGTTTCTTTCTTTGCTACATCTTGAACAGTAAAACGAAACAGTATAAAAACATCAAATAATTAGGCAGCTTGATCTCTCGTAGATTCACCCACCTTTCTTTAAATCAACGATGCACTCCTCTAGTCCGATCTGTTATACTTGTATGGTTTACCTTTACAGGGTTTAACGACACATACAGAGCGCGCACAAATTATGCCAATATTATTGGTATTCAGGTATTATTAAGGAGAATCTTTATGAAACCACGATCATTATGCTTATGTAAAGAGCAATTAAGAGGTCCCTATTTTAATAGAGGTCGCATATCGCACAGGTCTTTTCCGGCATTTTAGGCATTCGCAATAATAATTAAATTCAGCCACTTACATAACGGTTGCAGTTCGATACTGGTCGTCATTGTTGTCATAAACACAAGCATACGCAAAGCTTTTTTTATCGAAGCACATAAGATCATTTCGTAGGTTCCTCGTCATGGTTAAAATCATAAACCGAACTTGTCTGCATGGACTAATCATCATGTAATCGTTAATTTTCAAGTCTACAGTAGAGTAGAACTTCAAAGGACGAAACATGTGCGACTATGCGAACTATTGCTTCCTAACATGCTACGAGTCCAGCGTACCTAAAGCTCGCAACGTATACACACCTAAATATGACCTTACCAAAATTTAAAGATTGAATGTATGCAAAGCGCAATGTATAGATGCCTAATGTTCCACGATTTATATTGATCGATATCATATTGATAGGGATGAGATGTGTTTATTTAAAGATGTGCGCAGATGATGGAGGCCAGTCTTGAGGCAAGACAGGCATCCAGGACAACATTTCAAGCCCTTCTTCAGCTCCCTCTGCTCATTAGAGTCACTTTCACTTCTTTTTCATCAGTAGCTGCGTAGTGCGTGACAATATGTAGGATTCAACGTACAAAAGCAAAATGTGACCCATCGAAAATCTTTTGTCACGTGATCGAAGACAATTAGTTTCATATAAGGTCCTTTCTAATGCAATGCACAAGTGACGATACCGGCGTCACTGCTCTCTTAGACTAATAAAATGAGACACGCAATGCGGAAATACCATTCTGCATAGCCCATACCCATCAGGTAAAACACGATCACTAAACACCAAGTGTACCGTAAAGTTAATTATACAGAAGTAGGATTTCTCGGGTCATCTTTTTATAATTTAAGATAATTCATAAAACGGGTATCAAGCAGTATAATTTACGCTCGCTTTAGGATATATAAGAAAAGTATTTATTGACATAAAATGTATATTTGGGTTTCAGAAACTACTATCTCTTCATTAGGAAAGTCATGTTCATACAGAAAACGTAAGGAGTGTTTAAAGGGAAGCGTATTCATTTTATAGCACTGCCAAAATGCCCTCCAAAAGAGGGTATCAAAAATAAGAAAATATAGGCTGCCTCTGTTTTGGTTATTTGTAACATTTTCCTATCTTTTTTTACAGAAACAGCGTGCGATGGCTGCAAAAAGCGTATTAATTACTGCTTTCGGGCTTTTCGCTCTAGGTGAGTACTTAACATTTCGTCCTACTTCCAATGTAACAACGAATGCACGCAACAATATTTCCGAAAATTGTAAATGAAAACCTCAGCCGGTATAGTGAATCATGCAACATTCATTTCAAACACAACCTTCTTGTTTCATTGTTCCAATGTCGTGCAGTTATGCACCGGGAAAACCATATTTCACTTTGATGGCAAAGCATCGCCTAAATTGAAACCTTATGACTTGACACCCGTGTCTTTATCAGCGCGAAGCAAATTAAAAAATGTCCTGAATACCACAAATCAAGAAATATACTGCTGCCCTTGTGTCACTATAACAGTGCGCAAAGGTGCGTATTTTTCACGGATGTATGCATGCGCGGTTCACTAGCGCCGGCCGATACGACAGCGCAAAGTACAAGCATAGCAGTAAATGTAGTTTGCCCAGAAAAGGCCGAGAAATTCACTGGGTAGAACCCCTTTTGAAAAAATTTAGCTGGGGCTTAGCTTGAGTTCCACCCGGTAGGTTGCGAAAGCAATATCATGGCTACGCTATAGTTCCGTTTGCCGTTCTTCTTCTGTTACCTGAACTCGTCGTTGGCGCCCAGTTGCATTCCTGCATTCTTCACTGCTGAGTGAGCACGTCGAGAAAACGTCTTCGCTGTTCAAGGCGTCTATTACGTTCCATTTGGAGTCGTCACCGGTTGAGGACGATTCAAGAGAAGCGCGACGCGCTCGTCTAGCTGAATCTTGAGCGCGCCGTCGAGCGCGACGCTGTTCCCGTTCTTCATCTGTCTCTGTAGCACGCTGTAGTTTCTTGGCTCCATCTAGACGGCGTAAGTTTTCTTTCTGTTTATCAGGATAAATAGTGAGTGCCTGAACTGGGCAAGCGTGAGCATTCCGTCCTCCTCCTCTTCTCAACTGCGAGAGAAACGGTGACAGCAGCGCCTCCACTCGGTAGCAGCGCGGCTCCAGCTGCAGCGCGCCGTGCCTACCCAACGCCGCCCCCGACGACTCGAATTGGTAACCCGATTCTCGCAGTTGGTATGACGTCACAATGACGTCATCATCTCATCCGCGGCGCCCGTGCCTACCAACCGCCGCCACCCAACGACTCGACTTGGTAGTCCATACCTCGGTGTTGGTATGACTTCACAGCCGTCTGGGGTTATAAAGGTCAAACGTGCCTACCGAATGTGGCTACGCGAAGGGCTGAAAATGGGAGTAGTAATGCTTTTGCAGTAATACGCTGTAGAAAATAACGGACTTCCTGCGCAAGCAGGTAGCTATTGAACAGGATGAAAGAGCACTGAATAAGGGTAGAGGTAGAGTTCAGAGATGGCTACACAGTATGACGGAGCACTGAACGGTAGAGGTGTAGCCTCACTTCGTAAGCCGAGCCAACGTTTCGACAAGTGGACTTGTCCCAGACTACAACTCCACTAGTCAAAACGTTGGCTCGGCTTGCGAACTGAGGCTCCCCCTGAACCATTTAGTGTTCTGTCATACTGTGTAGCCATCTAATTCCTCTCATTCTGCTACATGATATAGATGTAACTGGAAACGAAAAATATTGACAAAGAGCAACTTGCTGCAGGTAATAAAAGCTTACAGGGCACAACGAAACCATAGATAACTACTGTCGTGCATGGCGTGTTAGAGAAACTCAAAGCCAAACTAGAGCCTAAGATAGAACATACTTCAGATAGATGTGTACACAGAATACAAATGCTGTATACACAATAAATAGTGTAGCTCACCTCAGAGAAGAAAATGTGGTGATTCACAAGACAACGCTGCAGGTCGTTTGAATTACAGAAGTACAAATACTTTCGAATATTCGCTACCATCTAGGCAGATGGAGCGGGCAGAAGACGGCGCCTAATTTCACATTTTATTGTACATGAAACGCTCGCAGCCCTTTCTTTCCTCAACCATTAGCAGTAGATCACGTTGCTTTATTCGTTTTGGCAATTATTGTGTTCGTCCTCTGGTGTCCCAGTTCACTCTCAGCCGCAGTTCCCGCCTTTCCACGAAGACAAAACGTAACATGCTTGTACACTGTGGACGTCAGTGTGTGTCACAAATTTAGAATTTTTCTGACTTATTCTGGAGACCGTAAATAGGGCTTTTCAGGTAGCTGTTGTCGTTGGTCACGCAGATATCTATTAGAAATGCGACAAGTATAAAAGAAGGACCCATGTAATCAGTTCATGATTGCGGCTTCGCACAGCGTATCATATACAGCCTTCTACATGCAATGCAGAAAATATTGCCGCCAGAACCTTCATACTTCAGAGGAGTAACTCTTAAATATCCTACATTCTAGAGCTTGGAATAAAACTTCGCAGCTAGTAGGTTTAGACTCCATCCTGAGGTACACATAAAAGTTCAACTGGCCTGTGCATTCTACCACTGCCCAAACAAGTCGTCGATTTCTTTACACAATACGCCGCCGGTCTTTACCGCTATACTCTGACAGCCATCGTTTTCATTGCCTTAAACTCATATCGCAAAGTTTCCGCAAAATACACTAATTACAAATCTTCTATTAAACAAAAAGCTACTTCGCATGCTACATAATTAGCTTGACATCACAAGACGAAGCAAAGTTAAACGGTACAAAGCTTAGTTGAATCAATGGAAACGCTTGTATACGTATATCTCTGCTTGCCGTGCTGAATAAGCTAGATTTCCTCAACTGTTTTGCCAGTGGTGCCTCTTTCGCTGTCATGGAGTAGTACAAAGTGTCTTGGTTTGTTATAGTTGCACCATAGAAACACTTTAAAACCCTGCCTTCGAAGTTCGAAACTGGTAGAGCTTTACCAGATTTCCACAGAAGCATCATCTTTCTGGTTATTTTACAAAGAACGTTCCCAAAATGTCATGGGTGAAAGTATTGCATAGGTACGGTGCATGGCCATAAACTTGTCACTAAATCGGGTCAGAGATAGTACTTTGCCCACATTAGTGATGTGAAACTGTTTGAAAATCAGTAACTACCAAAATTACGAGTGCACGGCTCTTCTTTTGAGACTCATGCTTTGACGAAAGGTGGACAGCTGGGAAAAATTGTATTGTTTCTTATCGGAAGGTAATGTGCAAAAAGAAAACAAGGGGAACAGGAAGAAGGCCATACATACAAGAGTTCGTCTCTTTGGGCTTGCCTCTTTTTCTTGAGTCACTATTTGAGCTGTACCTTTCAATACGAAAAGACAACAGCTTTTTATTGAAGCAGTAATATTGTTGCCGACACATCTTTTAAGAAGCGCGTCAGACTTTCTGATACCTTGCACGCCGCTGAGGCGCAGGAAATTGCTTGGTTCTTAAATGATCGTGATGGCGGAACCTTCCAAAAAGGCGGTAAAGCGTTTGCGTAAAACGAATAATTTATTCATATGCAGCTAGTAAAGTGCATAGGTTGAAATGCTGGCACGAGTGCCAATTGGTGCCGACAATAAAATTGAACCACAGGAGGAGCTGCGCAGCGTAGTCCATATGCACTGCCCATATAGCAATCTGTACAGTTGACGGTGCATCGTGAAATGCCACTCTTATTTCAGGGTATGCATTTTACAGGTAAAATGCACGCAATAGTTTCTTCATGTACAGAAACAACTACGTTTTTTTTAATTATGTTCAGTATATTATTTCCCAATCTTTCCGTGCACTGTAGAAAAATCCGTAACTGAGAGAAAGCCAGTAATCATGTTCTTAACATCCTCGGTACGTTTCCTTAACTGCACTTTTTTTTCAGCGATGCTGACGGTAAAGCACAATGTATTCATCCTGTCACAGATACTTAGAGCAAAGATGTAGTAGCACTGCAGCACGAATGCACCGCATCTAGGGTTCAAACTTTGATTCGACCACCAATAAACAATATACCATAAACCTTTCTAACCACCCACTGACATCCTCATAGACCTGTGCTTCCTGCGATAAACTTTATCCCCCAGAACAACCATTAGCGACCAGCGAAATCTATCTCAGAAAGCGCAACTAACCCGCCCTCCACCAACGTATTTCGTCTTGAAGCTACTTCCGATAGTAGACCACGCAGAAGACGGCAAAATGATCATCGAAAAGAACTCAAAGATACATCAGAAACGAAAAACAAAAAAAAAACAAATCTCCACCAACCAGCGCCGGTAAGCTTTTCTAAACATCCGGTCCCATGGCTCTAAAAGCCGCTCAAGAATATATTTTTTTTCGTGATTATGAAGTGTTGGCTTAGGGAAAGCAAAATATTGATTGCATTCCGAACACTTTTTGCGCAGTCTGTTTTCGCAGAACTGCTTCGCACAACAGGCGCTCCTATTCGGTAGTATCTCTTATTCCGGATTTCTGCTCGCCTGAATTAGCATTTTGCGCATTCACTGTGTTCTAAAGCATAAAGGGGTGTGTCATCTTGTCTAAAAATCCCCACCTCAACGTGCACTTGTTGGGGGTAGAATGAATGCAGTCAGTCGGGTTTGTCGCGGTGTTTAGCAAAGAAAATAGCGTGTAATTGAATTTTCCCCGCCGCGTCGCCTTTCTGCCTCACCTATAAGGGGTAAATTTTTCTCACAGCAAGATTGAACACATAATAAAGGAAGATAACCAGAGCCTCTATTGCTTAGTTAACGCTACAGTAAGGATTTAAAACTAAAGGAAGGATTAGTCAATTGTGGAGTAGAAAGTGAAAAAAATTTAATCGAGGTTGCAGCACCTTAAAAAATTTTCATGTGCCCTTTTTATACGCAGGCATTACACAAGCGCAGAGCCAACATGCATCCACCACTAAAGGCTCTTCAAAGTGCCCCACTCCGGCATATCATAAAATTAAGGCTGAGGTAGGTGAAGTACGCTGCAATTCAACAAAAGTCATAATTTTGTGCTCCGAAGATACTCAACATAAAGGAATACAGTATCCGCTATAATAGTTGATTGTCTCAAATTGTAAAACAAACTCTGCCAAATGATCTTAATAGAAATCACTGAAGTATAGGGCTGTGTACAGCTCGTTGTTATGCGTTGGCGAGATGGCGAAAACAGCGCTGATAGACAGGACCGGTGAGAAGAGACAGACACAAGCGCTAACACCCAAGTGATGTAAAGAGAAAATGGCAGCGATATCAATCAGGAGAGGAAGACAAAGCACAGAGGGGAACAATTGCGCACTGCGAATAATTTCATGAGAGATTACGGCAAAAGTGTTTATCTGTGCTTTCTGATTGCTTTTCTTATTTATAGTGCTGCCTAACTATTTCGGTGCTAACAGCTGGTTTGCTAGTCAAAACTGTTGCTTTTTTTTTTCTCTTCAGTCCCGTCATGTAGCGCTGTTTTTCCGCTCCGTCCCAATCTATCTCATGCTGACAAATGAAGTATAATGATATTGCAAATAGAGTGTGGCCATGTGTTCGCGACCAGACACCGCAATTGGCTAGTGTAGCAGGAAAACTTGGACCGTGAACCAACAACTGAGGAAGCAGATCGAAATATAAGAACTACGTTATGCTGAGTATAATATATTTCCAAAATGCTCTATTAGGGATGAAGTGATTTCCTATGCATATTAAATATTCTGAAACTTGCATAAAATGAGTATTAGCGCTTCCCACTCTCGGCGACTGAAATAATGCACACAGAGTGCTTTTTGCGCCAAGCCTGCACATGCAAGAAGTCGTCAGCTACTAAATGCAGATGTCCATGATTTTAGAAGACAGTA
Source organism: Amblyomma maculatum (assembly GCA_023969395.1). Lineage (NCBI taxonomy): Eukaryota > Metazoa > Arthropoda > Arachnida > Ixodida > Ixodidae > Amblyomma > Amblyomma maculatum. Next base: position 13,800 of record JAJIZL010033601.1, read on the forward strand.
CGCAGGCATGAAAATTTATATTAAAAAAAATGCAATGTTTTCGTTCGCGAAATCGAAGCAAGACACACAATTAGAAAAAACAACACCACACACTAGCAGTTATGATTATTGCTATTCATTCTACTTTTGAGTACAGTTACAGCCTATGCCAATATCGACGAAAACAAATAAAATAACAAAACCGCCATATAAGGAGCTGAGCGGGAAGTGGCATCGGGTAGGCCAAAAGAAATATTGATGCTAAAAAGGGGCGAAAAAGAAATGCACAGGCCTAAAACTACGGCAGAAGCCTTTGTTTCTGCTTAGGCTGAACTATACAAAAAGCGATAATTGCAGCATCTAGTTAGTCACTCTCCCTTAATGGTCGGCTTTACAGAGTGATACGGACCCTATACTTATTCCGCAGAAGGCTTGATACGGGCAGCAATATTAGAAAAATGCGGAAACAGGCGGGCACTTATACCGGTTAGCCTCTAGCATGGAGCATAATTTTGCTAGAGCAGGCGATGCTGAAATCCATGTTCCGAAATTAAACTAGCCTTTATTAAATTTCTGAATTACTTAAAGAGAATATTCAATTACTTGTCATTATTTATTGTGTTCTAGATGCCGCAGATCATTAATAAAGTGCGTCTCTACTAGACACCACTTCATCCTGCTTTAATCCTCGAAACATAACAAAATTTTCCCTCTTCCTAGCGGAAACATTTTATTTTAGCGACACAGCTAGGAGAACTACTCGAGGCAGTCAAGTGGAAATGTGCCTTCTTGCATGCTACTGCATAAAATGTTTGCTGATCGCAATTGGTGTTGTCAGGCTCTGCCTGAGGCAATAGAACTTTTGTGCGTTTTTGCGAAAGCGATCAGTTCCTCATTTCCTAAATGTAGCCCGCAAGAATAAAACGAAATATTTAACGCTAACATGCAAGTATGCAGTCCGATTTGCCTTTTAAGGGTCCGATCTGGCAACCCCCATGTCAGTACCGAGATTATTTTGCTTGGGAGTGACTTTCGGCATCATTCAGCTTATGCTCTCAAAATTCTTTGCTCTTCAAAATTCGTGCACAAAAAGCGAGTTGGAAGGCAAGTTGTTTCTGCATAATAATAGAATAGCGCAGGGGACAAGATACAATGAAAAGAAGGACACACATGGCTGCTGAATACAACATAATTTTTATTTCGAAACAGGGGGACTATGCAGCGAAGGACGTATGAACCTTTTCGCTTTAAAATCCCTGTTTTCCGAAACAACAATTTTATTTATAGCCAGAGCTCGTTCGTGCCTTTCTCCGTTTCCGCGTGCCTGCACCTTGCCCTCTTTCATCATCTGGTAGAGAGGACTGCCATTTCAGTACTTATCTGACGAATAAGAGGAACTAATGTTTCGCAGCAGCAAAAAACAAGATGTTCCATTCTGGGATAACAGAATAAAAACACTAATGCTTTGCAATGATAAATTGCGTATCTGCTATTTAAAAGAGGTGGAAAGGCTTCTTAAAAATGGATATTTTTAGGATAGGATACTTTTATTACAACATAATAGCCCCTTCATGCTCTGCGACGTTTGTACATAAGCCGAGAGGCGGACACCGTCCTCATAACGGCATTCTTGAGGGTGTGCGGGAAACTAACATGCAGTAATAACAAATGGTTCTCATATTCCCACTTTCGAACATAAGAAACCTATCTGATTTCGGTGATATTTAAGGACTGAGGCGAGGAATCGTTGTGTAGAAGTTGATGGATTGAAAGGAAGGAAACGCTATACTGACGGAAAGTGAGGTGGCGAAGACAGAGAAAAAGCCAGGAGCATAAATGCTCGCGATCTCTGGGAGCAGCCGATGAGAAGCCCGCATTACAGAACCAAAGAGTGGAGAAAGAGGAAGTTTGCTAGAAAGGACAAAAGAAGCGTGCTGGATCAGAGATTATGTAGGATAGGGAGAAAAATTGGGAGTAGCAAGGAGAGCAGTAATACAAGCCGCGAGGGAGAGATGCAAACTATATGAAAAGGCGGCAGCCGATTTCAGGTCCGTGTGAGGCAGCGAAGGAGCGTGGAAGTTAATTGTTTTGTGAGAAAAGGCAGCGCTTAGGATCTAAAACGGAAATCAGACCAGCGCATGTGCGTGAAATGTAGAGCGGAGTGCCAGGAATTGCCTACAGTCGATGATCTGGTAATCCTATCGAACCTTCCATGAATTGCCTGTGATAACCTCTGTACAGCCTGTGTCTGTGCTTGCAAGCATGTGTTATGAGTAGAGTTTGCTGACTCAGAGCGATTTTAGAAATAGTGCCCGTCTTCAGTAGGAAATTAGGTTTGAGCAAGGCAGATCACATCATCATTTTTAAAGTATTATATGCGACCAAGTAAAGGCAACCGTTTAGGTGCCACATATTTGCTCAGGTAATGACCATCAGTCCTAATTCTGAAAATGCTGGGACATTTGGTAGCCGAAGGAATCAAATTTCTAGCCACGGTCAGCACCAGCGCAGATATATTCTTCAATTGACAGCACAAATCATGTATATAAGATTAGCTTCCTTTGAAGAGCAAAAATAATATCGATAGTGTGTTCGAAAAATACAACCGATATGTAAATTTGGCCGCACATTGGGATATACTCGGGAACATTGATAACGGCACTGCAACACGCACTGAACAATAGTTAAGCGTCACATGTGCTTCCCTCAATCAGCATTCTTTCCAGAAATCAGAGGACACCCTCAAATATATTCAACTAATATCTTTGAGCAATGTGGTTTTGGTTTTCACAGACGTCGCTAGAAGACAATGTAAGGAATTGTTAGGCGCTTCTAAGCTTTACGGTATTTATATGTGCAATAACTGATACTGCACTGTTAAATAAAGCAAGACATTTCGAGGTGTGAACACTACTTTCTAAAATATTTCGCAATCTCCTATTTGATGAAATGGCTTCTATTGGAAATGGATCTACCGGGTGTATTTACCATGTCTGAGATTGGGTAGTAAATTCTGCTCTAATGAGGAATCTTTTTTCTTACAGGGAAGCGAGCAAACGGTAAGTCGTGCTTTACAATGATTCGCCAAATCCTTTTGGTTTTTTCAATTTCAAACATGTCGAGTGAAATGTCACCCTCTTAAAGTGCAGAAAAAAGAATATCGACCAATCTCATAAAAAATTACTCTTTATCGCTAATGCACTGAAATATGTGCGCCATTATTCTACAAGATCCATATAGATGTCGCGATGTGGAATAGGCTTCGAGTACAGTTCCTTTTATCTGTTTCCCTGTCCCTCTCGTGTGCTGCCCTAAAATGATATTAAGGTGTGTTCCAAAATATTAGGAACTTTAAATCAGCATAACATCTCAATATGACAGCAATAGAGGCGACGGGGCAGCTAGTTGTTTTGCACAATGACGTGGTCGCTGCCTATTTTATTCCTTTAAGCTTAATGATAATTATAATAAATGGCTCAAGAGGGGGAAAAACGCAGTATCTGTCACACTTGTTCAGCGGTCACATGACCTACACTTATGAGAAGGGAGGAAGGTGTGAATGAAAGAAAAAATATAAGTGCGCTGTGCTGAACTACACAGCGATTTCGACCTCCAGAGGAAAGGACACAGACGCCTATCCATTTCGCTACACCGAAACATATCCTCCAACCATCGGGATCAAACCCGGGTACCCCGGCACAGTGTCCTGGTATCTCAACCCCTGCACAACCGCGGCTCATGCTTGAGGGAAGCCTACGCCTGTGTGAGCGATTTTCTATCCCATGATGAGACTGTAAGTCATGGCTTAAAATTCAGGAACTCGCTAGCTGGGGAAACATTTTAGGGGGTGACTGATCCTTTCTTTCAATTCTCTGATGTAATAACGCTCTGATGCAGAGGAAGTTTGGCCAATATAAAGCTTTGCACGAGTTAAGTGCATAGACCACTTTAACAGAACACTTCGTAAACAGAGTGCACATTCGCGCTCACAACTTTCCCACTTTGGTGGAAGCCCAGCAAACGACATTCATGCCATGCCTGTTGATCACTTTCTTCAGGTTGTGCAAGGTTTTGTGTATACAGCGCACAAATAGCGAGTTCAGTGACCTCTGACGATCCTCTCCAGTACTTCGCGTTCCGTACTTGATTTTACGAAGGAGATGTGTCGCAAACTGCAATCAACACAGAGCAGGGGAACCTAGGCGCTGAAAGACGTATCATCTGATTTTGGAAGCTAGCTAGCGATTGATGCGGGTACAATATCCGCAGAGAATACTATATGCAGTGTAAAGCTATTGCTCTTTGTACAATCTTGGGGTACTAAAAAACGCAAGACAAAAGACCTCTTTAGCACGCGAGTAATAGCCCCAGCAAACGTGTCTTTCATAGAAGAATAGTTTCAAATATAAAAGTATAAAAGCTTAGTGTCGGTTATTTTATGAGTAACAGAGACCCCAGGTCCATATTTGTCAAAAACGCTTAGAAGATCACCTACTGTAGAGGGGTAGATGAAGGAAGTCTGCTCTTTGGAAGCACTAAAAAATCGTCAACATACTTAAAAAAGTTTACCCCCCCCCCCCCTACGAAAACATCTATCTAAACATTTATCAACGTTTCTTAAGAAAATTTCACAAAAGCAAGGCCACTCAAGACCCTATACCGATACCGCTGCGCTGCAGATAAGGCAGGTTGTCAAAAATAAAAAGAGTAGAGCTTAAGTAAAACGCAATAAAGCGATAAAATTATCCAATGAGACCCCTGAAGAGTTCTGAAGACACAATTCAAGTATGCACTAATCCAAGTATGCACCAATTAGCTAAAGAAGCGGTGTTAATGTACTTCCTCATATAGGCTGTCTTCTGTGTCTCTCAGACTGCTTAGGGCTGCAGCTTTACTAGCCGTATTTGCAGCAAACCTCTTGTTGTCTTTTAAGTAACCGGTTCGTGCCGTATTATGCTGAAGTCAGTTGAGCGGTTTGTGATTTCACGGCACCACATGCAGCCAATTTAAAGGGGCTGGCCACTGCTCACCGTATTTTAGTCCAAATTTGAGCCCATCCTTGGGAGGAAAATAAAACGCTGCTGGTCCACTCAGAAAAATTTACCTATAAGACGTGACGGCCCGCCACTGTGTCACACAAAGCGTCACTTCGATTGCCAGCTTAATTAAGCGCTGAATCTCCAGTATATATCTCGACATTTTGAAGTCATCATCCTTGTTTTCATTCCCTTTAATGTCAATGAATTAAATACCCGACTGCGTGAACATAAAGTCACGCATTAATTTTGTAAGGCCTCTAGGTGGCTCGTGTGAATGTATTTTTGCAACTCGCTTGAATGTGATTTCTAGGCTTTGCTTTCACGCTAGCTCGGACACATTTGACTTGAGTTGCGCAAAGTATTGCAATCCTTCACAATGAGAATCACAGCGTGAAAGCCGATGGATATGGTGGGAGTAAATGGAACGTTTACTCCCACCATAACTTGGCTTAGCCGAACAAGCAATGCTAAAACAGGTTAAATATGCTATTGCAGGGTATTCTGCATTCACTATGTAAACCGTCTCAAACTTTGCATTTATCTCAAAATAACGGCTTGAAGGGCTAGTTGGTGCTGCATAATACCCAGAAATGTGGCGCAACGAACACAAACACAAGCGAAGAGACACAACACACGCGCGCACTACCAACTGTAATATGGATCTGAAAACACTTCCTCTTCACCACTCCTCTTCTTCTACACTTAAGTACATCTTCTCATCCCCCTCTTCTTCCTTTGCCAAAGGGAAATTTGCACTTTCTTCCCCACATAACATAAACATCTTCCAAGCATGGCAATCACCAATTCTACACACACTTGTTTCTCCACACCTCTGCTTTGCCCAGAAACTAATACCACGCTGGACAGTCAGAAAGACCACCACATAGTCACATAGTCACACACTAATAACCACCACCATACATGTGAAGTAGGACACGTCCATCCACAACACATGGGTATGGTTCAGCCAATTCAAAGACTGTTAAAAGAGGGATAGCTTCCCTTTCTTTGGAGTCGGCCTTTTTTAAATCATGTGTACACATGGCAGAGGAAAGCTTCAAAACCAATTACAAAGGGTTGAGGTGGCTGGTTTCCCGGTTATGATTATTTGTGGGGTGGCAGAGTCTCTGCTTCAGAAAATGAAAGGGAAAAGAAAGAACGGCAAATAAGTTGAAAAATAAACTGCCACAAGTGATCCCTTATATATATACAGTTGCGCACTGACTGAAACAGGTGGCAGGTAGGTTTGAGGTGCCAGTTGTGTTTTCTGCCCCCAAAAAACTGGGCGGGTTGGGTGCATTAATAGGGAGGAGAAAAAAAGCACAATGCGATAAGAAGCATGTAAAAAGTTTCATTGGATGTCGGGTGGGAGTGATTTATGAGATTCCACTGACGTGCGGTAAAGTATATATAGGGCGAACTGGAAGATGTATCAATGATAAAATGAGGGAACACGAGAAGTCCATAGAATATGGGAATTGGTCAAATTTACCCCTGCCTTGTCAGAAGTGCAAGTGTGAGCCATTGTTTAGCAGGCTTACTATTTTAGGGAAGAGTCTGAATAAGATGGCGCGCGAAATTTTAGAGGCGTACTGGATACAGAAGAAAGAAGACAGATGTATTAGTGAAGCTTCGTTGAGTTTACGAAGAAAAGAATTTACTTTTATTGAGCGATCTTTTTGAGTAATGCAAAGAACGAGTTTATTATCGGGCCTAAAGCTGTTATTCTTGGGCCTAAAGCTGTAATTCTTGGACACCTCTCACGTATTGTGGTCATAGTAGTTTAAAGATTCTTTTTCCCTCAAGTACATGGGCTTCGTTGCTGCGTACACATGTTGGCAAATTAGTTTTTTCAATACATAGGGACTTCACAAGTGATGTGTTGTGGATGGGCATGTCCTACTGCACATGTGTGGTGGTAGTAATTAGTGTGTGACTATGTGACTATGTGGTGATCTTTGTGACTGCCCAGCGTGGTATTAGTTTCTGGGCAAAGCAAAAGTATGGAGAAGCAAGTGTGTGTAGAATTGGTGACTGCCATGCTTGGACGATGTTTATGTTCTGCGGGGAAGAAAGTGCAAATATCCCCTTGGCAAACAAGAGGGAGATGAGAAAATGTACTTGAGTGTAGAAGAAGAGGAGTTTTGAAGAGGAAGTGTTGATAATCCATATTACAGTTGGTAGTCTGCGCGTGTATTGTGTCTCTTCGCTTGTGTTTGTGTTTGTTACGCCACATTTCTGGGTACTTTGCATTTATTGTAGCGAAAACATTTTCTTGCGAAAGTATTAGCATAAGCGATGTCTGCGGTCTCAGCAATGAAACGAAAATCATGAGAATGCCGGCGGCTGACTGGTAGGTTAGTTGTGTGACCTCGCGAGACCATATGGAATGATCTAATTCTTCGGGGCTGCATATATGGGGAGCGCATTTTATTTGAGTTAAGCCCCCCCCCCCCCCCCCCTTCCTCCCTCTCCGAGATTCTGCGCATTACAATCGAAGATAATATTTTATATCTGCTTTAAATACAGATAGCAGAGGAGTGCGACGATGTCATAGGGAATGTCGTTGTAATCCGTAGCTGCTAGAAAAATGCGCAAAGCAGGCAAGTAGTAGTGTGCGACGGTGCTGTGAGTTGCGAGCACTTTGGCTGGGATGTACAGTCGCGGACAGAATAAAATGGACCAAGGTTTCGAAAGAAAAGCGCGGGTCAGCGCCACCTAGTTAAAACGCTGCCTGGCGTCGCGACGTCTGCGTGACCATGTGCGTCGTCTTATCTCGCAGCCTGTCCAAATTCTCATTTTCATGTTGTACACCACTTAATCATAGCATCTAGCGCGACATGATGCTGCCGAAGCCGCTCCTGCTGATACGCAGTCGAAATGGCTTGCAGTCCCACACCGTTTTCCGCGCTATCCTTTCGCACCGAAGACTGCAGCCTTCGTTTTGCCGGCAAAAGCATTTCTGACGTATTGATAAACAAGGTGAACTAAGCAGTGAAGACAGTAAGCAGGAAATAATAAATCTGGTAGCCCCACAGGCCAAGGGCCTGTTTCTTGAATCCGGTCGCTTCGCGATGACCAGTGGTTCGTGGTGTACAGCGAAGAACAGGCGGCAGCGGAGGCGGCGCAGATACATTTGTCGCTTCCTTAAGGCAATGATCAGGACAATGTAGAATGCTTATTTGGCTCTCACCTCTATTTTGAAAGACCGTTGTTCTGGAACGCACTTTGGACAGACATGATTATACGCTTTTAACGTTATGCGTCTCGTTCATCAACAGACGCTTGTTGGTGCACAAACCAGCAAAGAATAAAGAAGGGAGAGAAGGATCGGTTGATACTTGCTGCACTTGTGTGGGGCCCCATTCTGAAGCATTAAGGGTTGATTAAAAGAGCTGTCGCCATCTGTCCATTGCAATAAAACTAAGCAAATACGCATACAATGCTCTCCTGCAGTGGGGCACTAGCCTAACTGTATCTCTGAGTAGAATACCAGGGTTAAACTTTTTTTAATTGTATGCTGCACGTAGCTGCAAGCACTGATATTAGCTCGTAAAAGACAAATTATTGTTTACGAGCTCTCGCTTCGACTATGGTTGTATGGAGCACTCGCAACCAAGGGAAAGTCAATGTCTAGCCGTCGGTGGCAGGGACTCCAGCCGGAAGTATGGTTTGCATGCCGAGCACTGCACCACGTTCCAGGAAAACAAAATAGCGCAGTGTTGACTTCGGAAGCAATATTTTGAGAAAGCAGCACAAGAAAATAGGTCCCAGTAGATCTTAAAAGCCCTGGAGCGTAACAACAGAGTACACGAGTATCAACAGCGGATCGCGCGCAATCGTTTTGGTGTCCTATTGATCCCTAACCAAGAATTCCGCACCTATCGGGAGAAACGCCACATCAAGCTGCCGCTGTTTATGCGGGATTGTCTTCACGCGGTAGAAAAAATGCCTGCGGCCGGTGGCGGCACACATGCAGCAGCAGTAAGCTGTTTATTCTTATCTAAATCAAACACCGGCCGTACCGTCTCAGACAGAATAAAATGGACCACGGCTTCAAACGAAAAACGTGTGCGCGTATCAGCGCTATTTAGGGGAAACGCTGCCTAGTTTCGAGACCTTTGATTGAGAATTCGCGCCCTGTCCAGCTAGCAGCATCTCCAAACTGCTCTCTTCTGCTTGGTACGCTTTATTCGTAGTGAGAGGCGCCAGATGACGCCGCGGAATGAGCCCCAGATGAAGCGCTGCCTGAATGGCTTGCCGTGCGCAGTGATTACTCGCCGCATCAAGCTTATTGCAGCCACTGACTGCTGCTACATCTATGCCGCCTCCATAAGCTGGATGCGCCGAGAAATCCCTGCGTACAGCAAACCATTCTAACAGGGCATCATCCACGGCTCGTGAAGCGGCGTCATCTGGCGCCTCTTTCTACGACTAGAGTGTACCAAGCAGAAGCGAGCAGTTTGGAGACGCTGCTAGTTGGATAGGGCGCGCTTGCTCAATCAAAGGTCTCGAAACTAGGCAGCGTTTCCCCTAGATGGCGCTGATACGCGTTTTTCTTTCGAAGCTGTGGTTCACTTTATTCTGTCCGCGACTGTACCGCGCTTGATTCTGAGAAGAATAAACAAACTTGTGACAAAGATGCAGGCTAACGATGCGGCGTCAAAATGAGATGTGTAGCAATCCGAATTGCATTTTCAAAATTGAAACACCGGTGTCGTAAGTACGAGGAATGAATGAACCGGACGCCACGATTTTTAGCTGATTCTAATGCAGTGATTAGATATGCTTAAAGTGAGGTCCAGATGGCAGACACATATTCTAATTTAGGTCTTACCTGTTATTTGCACTCCGCAGAATTGTGCAGCGCTCAGTTTAGGCGACCCACGAACCATCTAGATAACCGGCTGAAGGAACCTGGAACAGTACTGAACAGTACGGAAATAATTACGATTTACTGCGCACTACATAGTGATCATTCCGCGTCTGTCGAAAACGATACTGAACACGTTAGTTCCCTGCGCTAAAATCCCAATGATAAGGCCGCGTGCAGGCGGTTCTTCAAAACAACAACCAATAAAGTTCTCAGTGGTTCGCAGCAATACTTCTCTCTTAAAATCATCGCCTTGTTTCAAAATAAACAGACAAGAGTGACAATAAAAATTAGGGAAAAAACATCAAAGGCTTTAGCGCGCGTAATATGGCTGCAAGCGTACATGTACAATTTCGTAGCACACGCGGCACAGCTGGCATGATGTCTCTACATCAAGAGTGACCTCGTAGTCGAATTGTCAGACTCGGTGAAGCACCTTGTATGGGCCAAAGTAAAGACGTGAAAGGTTTTCACCCTCCGCCGGAGTGAACTGGCAATCAAATCCAAAACTGGGTCTGCCGGATTTTACTTAGCATCGCGTTGTCTAAGTCGTAGCGTCTGGTGTCGACTCGCTCCCTTTCTTTATGTTCAGCGTGGGGGGTCTTCTGCTTTTCTCTGCTCGTGAAGGTAGGCAGCCACAGACCTACTGTCCTTTGCTGTCACATCGGCAACATTTCTTCGAGCATATTTTAGACCTCCCTGCCATACACAAGCTTAAAACGTATCTTCATTTTACACTCGTAGACAACAGTATTATAGACGATGATCACGTACATACGGCAGGATATCCTCCCATATTTTATATTTGGTGTCCGCGTGATGATCAGCATTTCGAAAATAGATAGTCTAGACGCTTTTTGAGACGCATTTCAGCAGATAATAAGCAATCATTTTCCGGTGGCATGTCCGGCTGTACTGTAAAATGCCCTCAATGAGCTCCACAATAAGCTCAACTCCTCTGTCCATGATGAGCACATCGGGGGCGCCATGTCGGAGGTAAATGCGCTTGGCGAAGAACATGGCGACTTCCCCTGCTGTATCATTAGGCAGCGCGTTTGCTTCACATATCGGGTCTGGTAGCCAGTGGCTATGATAAGCCACAGGGTTTTGTTGAGGGAGGTATGAAATTCACTAGCCTAGCATATCTGATCAGAACGTCTTGCATAGCAGGCACTCAGGGTACGTTTTCACGAAATACTTGCGCTCAGATTAGCAGATGATATAAATGTAAATTCTTGAAGACGTTAAATCTATCGGGCAAGGCCGCCGGAGGGGTCTTTAAAATTGGCAAGGTAGCAGGACGAGTGGCGATAGCTCACTACATGGAATGCTCGGTCGTATAAGTATGAAGGGAGCTTGAAAGTGGCTTAGATGATTGCTAGGCCCCCCTTCTTGTTCGCTGAATAATTTTGTTTCACCATTTGAAAGGCACCTGCTATTGCACACGATAACGTCTCCAAAGAGGAACTATCTTGAACGAGAACGTGCGTACGCCCCGATAGCTCAAGCCCGTATGATTTTCTTTCAGTGTACCAAAGAAGAGATAGACTTTTTTGTTAAGCTTCGTTCAGTAGTGATTACTATTTACATGACATGTCTGCCTTTATCAGCTGCGTCAAGGTGTCGGCGGTATGCGAAAATAGCCTCACAAATTGCCGGTAATGCGCGCAGAGCCCGAGGAATTGGCACACAGCTTTCAGGTAAGCAATGCGAAAAAACTGTTTCCTGTGGGAGCGGGCGAACTGGGCCCTTGCTTAGGCTGTCGCTCATATTGCATTGAGAACTTTCTCAAGCCTTTTCAAGTGGCCTTCAAATTCTGAACGAAGACAATGACGTCATCTAAGTACGCCAGTCATATCTACCACTTTACGTCTGACAGTGCTGTATCAACATTCTCTGAAAAATGGCCTGTGCAGAGCAGAGGCGAAATGGCAGCACCTTGAGCAGGAAGAAATCTGGTTTGATGAACGCGGTCTCCTCGCGATCCGTTTTGTCGATCTCATTATGCTTATACCCGCTCCTAAGGTCCATTGATAATAAGTACTTTACATTGTAGAACCGGTTCTGTGTTTTGACAATGCCACAGAGAAGGGAAACGTCCATCTTCATTATAATGTTCAAGCGGGCGTAATAACACAGAAACGAAGCGTGCAGGTTCTTTTTTTCTTCACTGGTGCTGTGCAGGCTTTTCGAAAATCAGATGACGTCAGCAGGAAGCACGTATTGCTCTTGGTCTCAGCTGGCCTGTTGGACGCATGGCGACACACGGCAGAGGCTTTAACGAGGAGGTTGGGTGTGTTTGTCAGTGATACTGGGTTCTTGGCCAATCGATTTTGACGCACCTCCAATGATGGGGGACAATACTCGCTGTAGCTTTCGAAAAGGGCGCATATCTGGTTTTGTCTGGTTCGAAGCAGGGCTGGGTTTATGTTGAAAGCGGGATGGTGGCCTTGGTCAGGTTGGTCGGGAATGTATTGGGTGATGAAGAAGCCTCAGATATGGTTTAGGATATAGAGCGAAGCGCCGTTGTGTCCTTGATGATAAGCTGGTATTCTGGGTGAAGTACGAATACCATAACCTTAGTTTGATACGCCTTTCGCGATGTCGAGTTCTTGGTACAGAAGCAACTGGGTGTTTCTCTCTATGTCGCCTTTGGATACATCGCCATCTTCGTTACCCACGAAGGCGACACTTGATCAGAACGGTGCGCCTAATTGCTTGTCGGAAATGTTTAGGTAAGTTGATGCGTCGAATTTACCGCAGGAGAAAAGGCTTTACCTTTCGCAAGCTTGATGAGCTTTGTGCGAAAGTCGATAAGCTTTCAATATTCAATCAAAAAATGTATGCACAAAATCAAGTCGCGCTAGCACAGCTATAGGAGCACGAAGCTGTTAGGATAATTACTTCCATTTACTGTAATCCTTGAGGTGCATCGCCCAGGCGGAGTTAGCAGGTTACCACCAGTGAATTGTCAGATCCGTTGTGTAATATAAACTGAACCTCTTTGCCCCCGTAATGGTGTAACGCTGCACCGGAATAAATCCTATTCGTAAAGCAGCACTGCTTAACCGCGGAACGGCCTACTTTGCCCAAATGTAATTTGTTTTGCTTCGAAAAGCGGAGCTGTGCTCTGTAGGGGTTACATTGCGCGAAATCCCTCACAGTGCTCAGAACGCTGATGCAGCGGATTTAAACTTTGACGCCGAATTTCTCTCCATTTTTATGTGCCCTTTTTCTATTTTACGCAGTGCATGGTAGGCAACCGGGAGCCCTGATTGTTAATTGTCGTACCTTACCCTTGCCTTGCGGATTTCAGTTAAGGTTTTATTCCGACGACACTCGAGCCCTCTTTTTGCACCCGAAAAGTGTAAAAATGCATATTTTGTAGAGCAGTTACTGTGTGATCATCGAGCGCAACTTAAAGATCGCTTTTTTATGTCATTGTATTGACAGTTCGGAATATGGTGGCGTTGTCGCGGATGCTGTTGTGTGAAGCGGCAGTGTAAACGCTACAGCGTCGTAACTTATCTGCCGCAGATGCCCATCATCACTTCGTCATGTAGCAACCTCCCCTCCAAAGGGTGCAGCCTTTAGCTTCTCTCCCAGCACGTAATTACTGGTCGGCTATGCGAAACGGGCGCTGAACGTCGAGCGGGTGCAGGATATGTAACTATAGGACGCGTACTCCGTACTAAGCAGGTAATCAGCCAGGTCCTGCAGTCATTCACCAGGATGGGTTCGTGGGGCATTGTTTGCGTAGCCGTGCAGGCTGATTCTCTTTACGGACAGTGGCGTAGAATGTGACCGGCCTCACGCAAGGGGTTCACGGTGGTGAAATAACTTAAGTCTTGAAGGAGACGCTTTTTTGCGGCTGAAAGGTCGTTCGTAGGCCTGGACGGAGGGGATCATGCTATAGCGTTCAAGAGCATCTTGTTCACTTCGAAGGAAGTTTGGCGGCTGCTTGCATCGGGGTGCAAGACAGCGCATGCACTCGCCTAGTTTTTTGCAATAGCCTCTGGCGTCACAGGCCCCAGAAATGTCACTCAACGAACGCTAATTGCCTCCTTGACTTCTTCACGGACAAAGTCCGCGAGTGTCGACGAAGTTCTTCGAGTTCGACTTCACGAGTGATTTCCCGTAAGTTTTTACAGCGCAAGGAAGATGGATTTGCTCCATTAGGTGAGAACTCGATAGTGCGATTATATTGGCTGACTCGGGAGTCGGTAACGATTATTGGATGGGTGTCTTCTTTGAATACTGTACCTTTTCATCCGGTATGCAAGGTGATTGCAATGAAAGAAATGTTTCATTTCCTCAATGTAGGTGAGGACTGTGTCGTTTCTTGGCACTGGACCTCGGAGTGAAGGAGCAGTTAAGCTCTCTTCTTCCTCATGACGCTGCCCAATAGCTTCAACAGCTCCTTATTGAATGCCTCCAAAATCATCAGGAATGACTGGTTGTGTTCATATGTTCATACCATGTACGCTTTGAGCTCTTAAGTGGGAAAAAGACGTTTTCCGTTGTGTTAAAACATCAGCCCAATTGTTGTAGTGCCACTCACCAGTATTTTTTCAGCAACTCTTCTAGAATTCTGCTTTGCTGTGGAAAATGGGTGGTATGCGTGCCTCCTGCTCGATAGGTTGCGCTTGGGCTGTGGCGGGGATAGAAAACGCTTACACCCGCGTATGGTTCAAATCGGTCTCTTGTCGGGAACTTCAGGACAGATGCGACGTAGATATGGGTAGACAGCAGATGAAAGCTTGCCAAGAACAAACGGGGGGCTACCCACTTGAAAGCGAATAGGGACTGCATGGGTCGCGCAAAGCCTGCAAAGGAGCATGCCCACACGGTGCGCACACTGCATTTTGTGAGGGCAGTGTTGCAAATGCAATATATTTTCTGGTTCTTTGTGGTAAAAATAAGATGAGCCCTATTGCATTAGATGAGCACATGGAAGGCCGCAGTTGGCCCCAAATCGGTCGTATTCAAGCTTGACACTCCATAACATCCTCATCCTATATTGGCGTCTGCCATTTTATCTAATTCATTTACATGTGCCGGGAAATGCACCTTCTGGAGGTTTTGCATAACACTTCCAAACATATTATGTCAATTATGCAGTATTAACAGAAAATATGCTGCAGTAATTGCTCTGCATTAAGTGTATGCATTGTACTACATCCAGATCCTCTCTGCGCCGCCATTATTAGGACACAGAGCGCGGAAATAATATTTCCAGACCAGTGGACAGGGTGGGTCAGCCAATATTACTGTATTTTGGGGCAGTAAACTCCTCTTGTTCTACTCAGTGCAGAATACCGACAATGCTCAGCATGTAACATTTAATGGAACTTGGGCAGCCCTGAAAATGCCAGCATCCAGCAATGAGGGCAACACCATGATAACCCAATTTGTGCTTTTGGGTGATATTTGTGTTACAAAAGCCCGCAGAATTCAGCAGCACTAAATTTATTGTCTACCAAGAATCATGTAGACAGAAGGTCGCAGAAAACTGGGAATATCTGGAATGATACGGAAACAGTTGTGCTTCGATGCGAGCATTCAGCAAAAATCTCGGCGTATGTCGGGCTATAAAAGAATCTACAAAGCCACGTCTCGCGACAAGGATTACCAATATCGGTCCATGATATGGCCGCTTGATGGCGGCTGGGGAAAACAACAACGCATGATGTTTTGAATGGTTCGCGACGATATGTCACGCCTGCCACCATCGGCAGGATACATGACGCTTCCTCTAAGGAGTATGCTTTTCAGTCTGGGATCTCAGGTATGGCCGCTCTAGCAGATTCAGTATTGGCATGCTAGATCATGAAAGAACATGACAAATTCCTAGTTATCTGCTTAAGTATGTCACCCGCGAACATAGTAAGCACATATATGAGTCTGGAGTCGCTGGCACTAGAACATTAGGCTACTTAGTTAGACATGCTATTTCTAGGCCTTAGATGCATCATGACTATTATATTTGCATAAACCGTTCTTACCTGTGCATCATGCATAATTTTCCTTTTGGGAAGCAAGCCTCTGGCAGGCGGGACTTGAAAGTTGAAATGAACAACATATTTTTAACGTAACCTAGTCTGGAGCGTAAGGTTGGTGTGCAGATTGCCAATTGTCATGACTCTGCCTCATAAGGGTGTCACGAAATCGGCGCACATTTTCATCAAGCCGGTACGGCGCGAGGCCCGCGCGGCGTCGCGTGGAAAGCGTGGAGAGAAATGCCTTCTTCCCCGCGCGGCAGAGCGCGTAGCTTTGTACGCGTTGCCGTCACCCTCTTTCCCATTGCCCGGGGAGGACGGTGGTTCATCGGCCTGGAATGTGCCAGACCTTTCGAGAACTTTCTATGGGACCTAACCAATGACGACGCGCGGCTCGATGGGAGAAGAGAGCGCTATAACCAGCGAAGCTAAGTGTGTGTGCGCGCTAGCTTTGACGCGTGCTAACAAACAGACGCGGCGCGCCCTATTTAAAGCGACCGCGCCGCTAGTTGCCTCAGTCAGTCAGTCGGTCAGTTCGTCAGTGGTTGCGGCGTGTTCGCCAGTGCTTCGGCTGGACTCCCGGGGATCACCCGCTTCTGGCAAGCCCACGGACCTAGTGTCAGTAACTTGAGCAAATCGCAGATTACTGAGGTATTATCCATCTACTTTTACCCCTAATTGCTCCCATTCCAAGTCTCTGTATACTTCCTCTAAACAAGCTGTGGATTGTACTGGGGAGATTGCGTCTCTCCTTGCCTAGCACCTTTCTTTATGGAAATTTTGTTACTTTCTTTATGAAGAACTATGGTTGCTGTCCAGCCACTATATACATCTTCTAGCACTGTCACGTATGGCTCATCTACCCCCCGATTTCGCAATGCCTGCACCACCGCCGAGGTTTCTACTGAGTCAAATGTTTTTTCGTAATCAATGAATGCTTTGTATGAGGGCTGGTTATATTCCGAACATTTTTCTATCACCAGATTGATGGTATGGATATGATCGATAGTAGAGTATCGTTTCCGAAAACCTGCTTGATCTTTTGCTTGATTGTGGTCTAAGGTTGTCCTGATTCTATTCGCGATTACCTTAGTAAATACCTTATACGTAACTGACAGTAAGCTGATTGGCCTGTAATTTTTAAGGTCCTTAGCGTCCCCTTTCTTATGAATGAGGATAATATTTGTGTTATTCCATGGTTCCGGTACCGTCGATGACCCCAGGCACTGCGTATACAGGGTGGCCAGTTTTTCTAGCATGATACCCCCCCCCCCCCCGTCCTTGAACAAATCTATAGTTATCTAATCCTCTCCAGCTGATTTCCCCCTTTTCATAGTTTCTATTGCTTTCTTAACCTCCTCCTTTATCACTGGTGAAACGTCTGACTCTTTTTCCCTACTTCCAATTTCATTACGGTCTTGACTAATTGGCTGCTGTACAGGTCAGTATTGAAAGCCTCGGCTATTTTGATGATCTTGTACATATTCGTGATGATGTAGCCCGCCTTGTCAGATGTATGCGCTACGAAACACTGTCAGATGTATCAGATGTATGCGCTAAAAACAGCTTCATCTATATATATCATGCTAATTCGCCACCAAAACCTTGCCAGTACAGTATACATTGCTTGCCCGAATGTAGCTGGTGCGATTCAGACCCCCCCATGGCATCACCTTGGATTCCAAGAGGGCGTCTGGTGTGATGAGGCGCGTATTCGATCTCTTCTGTCGAAGGAAATTTGGCAGCCTGTGGTTTTAAGGCCCATTGAAGTGTTATACGTTTCATATTTTGTCCAGTGTGCGTAAATTTGGGTGAGCGATGAAGCGTGCGACCAAGAAGCAAACTTCCGTCTTCCCTCCCCACCAGAAGGGCTGGTGCCGCCGAGAAGCTCTTCGATGATTCAATTACGTTATTGCTTAGCAGTTCGTTTCAAATGATCACAGATAAAATTGCACTGTCGCGTTGATACACGGTATGGTTATGGACCAGAGGTAAATTATGTTAGTCCATAATAATACCGACCATTGAGACATTTGCTATTGTCAGCAAAAAGTAATCCTTTGTATGGTCGGCTATATATATTTGGCTTAAATATCTGCAGCCGTTCCTATGGCAGTCTACGTTTTGCTCTAGTCTGTCTTTTATAAGTGTTTAATCAAATCCATAGATTTTCGGTTGCTTGTCTACAATATGTTTTACATTTTATATGGTATCACAAACTTTTAAGGGTCAGCTACAGAAAATACTTTGTATGCTCGGCTATAGATATTTGATCCTGAAAGCTATAGCTGCTCCTATGGTAGTCTTTAGCTTTTCGTTTAGTGTATGCTACAGATGTCTTTAACCTATTCTATAGACTTCTGGTGTCCATGTATTCCAGTCATTAGCATTTTCTGCGGTCAAATATAGAAAATTATTCGTATAGAAGGCTATAAGCATTTGACCAACATTGCTGTGATTATCCGTGCCGGTGCCGGTGCTGCAATGATACGCTACGGGAGCACAAGAGCTCGCTAAGGACTGGCACCGGCTCCAACCTTCCCTTACATTGCAGAAAATGTAATGATGGCACGTGTAGAGCCCTTTTGTATAACACCACTGTATTAAAACGATGTAAGGACGCTATCGCCCGACAGCTCATAGAATCATATCATATTGAAAGAACTTGGTCTGGCTGCGTGAGTTCTGTCACCATGGTGCTGCACAGTAATGAATATGCCTTTTTAGATAGATATGGAAGATTATAGCTAATCTCATGATAACTTCCCATCATTCACTGCATATGTATTCTGTATGTTTGCATGAATTAAAGCATTGTTGAAAGTGTAGCGCCGTCCTGTGCTTCTTTTTTCACTTCGTCGTCGTTTAGCGCTGCAAATCTTTTTAGTAACCTTGCGTGTTTTTTTTCTTTAAAATAATGGCACTGACGGCAGGCGAATGCATCGGCCTTAAAGATTCAGGTCGTAAAAAAAGAGTTGCTGCAACGCCTGCCAAGAATGTCTCCCGCATTTCAAGCGAGACAGTTCAGCTCAGTGGCATATATAGCGATACAAAAGAAGTAACTTTTTGGTTTCGGATTTGGCGACAGCAAAAATACCATTACTATAGCATGTGCTTGTGTAAAAACGTATTAGCCGATGTTCTGTCGCGGGATTTTGCATGTGCATTTTTCCGCTTAAAGACAATGTATGAGCACTGATACCGTGTACAAGGCTGACTTCCTGCTCCACGCGCTTCAGAGATCTTGGACGACGCTTCTAATTTAAACAAAAAATGAGAACAAATTTCAGCTATACTACGTTGGTCCAAGATGGAAAAGATCTTTCTTCAGTTTCTTAAATCCTGTAAATAATTCTTGCTACAATGGCATTTGTTGCGGTTCTTTCAGAAAACAAATGGGGATCAAATTGGCTGCGCCTTCACGTGTAACAATGGTGATTAGCACGAGTTTGGGTACTATAATGTTGGGACAAGCTGCACGGTAAGATATTTTGCTTTTAACTGCTACGAGCGCGTCCCTGGTATTTGAGCTCCCAGGCTCGTTTTTATTGTCAAAACCACCGAAGAAGATGACTATCAGGGAAAGCATTGCGGGGGTATGGTAAAATAAACTACTATATAGAAGGCCCGTAGCCATGCCACGGTTTTTGTGCATAGAGAGCTAACACCGGGATACAGACATTTTACTGCAAGCGACATCGTGGTGAACTCCTGTGAATATATTTAACACAGTTCTTCACGCTGTACCGACAACTGATCTGAAAGCTGAGCTTGATTAATTTCAAGAGCTATTGCTTTGGCGGTATTTTTCTGCTACTCTGGATAGAATGGCTTTGACTGGGCAAATAGTGTTGACATTTAAGGCGTCGTCATTCATGTTTAAAAGCCGATGACACCATGAAACCTTATTCGTAAATCAATGGGTGGCTTGGGTGCTATATGAACGCCGGATCCCACTAATAGATGCTCTGCGCCACGCATGCTCCCCGCAAAGATTGCGCACGCCCACCAGCATGACGTTTCGTACAAAATGCCACTTGTTGCCCTTTAAAGGAAGGTTAGGTTTCTTAGAAGGCATTCTCACTAATGTTATTGACTGCTTCAAGAAACTTACCTAGTGCACTCAAAAGAGGCGTGCGAACACGCAGACCTCCTAAAGCTAGCGGGTAAAAGAATAGTTGACAGCACCGAAAATGCTGAAATTCTATATATTTAATTCCTGAATATTATTTCAGAAATGGCTGATTTAAACACTTTCCGAAATTGTTTATATTGATACATGGCAAGGTTAGTGCACGAAGGTTAGTCCAGGTTGACGCAGCACACAAAGCACAGAATAACAACAGCGTTAACCTTCTTCTAGCACTAAACGTTGCTACCACTTTGTCGTCTTCTGTGTCGCTGTTTCTGATCGTTGTCTTCTTTAACGTCAAGCGATGCCCGGCATATATGTCACATTACCCCCCTCCCCCCCACGAAAAGCACAGTCCCGGTGCGCACTAGGACGAACTACTGCAGGGGTAGTACTGCTTCATTCTGGCTACATGAACAATCTCGGTGCGTGGCATAGAGGACTGTCGCGGCGGATTTACAGGGGCGACCTCGTATGTCACAGGGACGACTGGCCGTAAAACACGGTAAGGTCCTGCGTAGCGTGGCAAGAGCTTCTCACACAGCCCAACTTTATGAGCGGGAGTCAAGGGCAAGGCGAGAGAGCCCGGAGAGTAGTGGACATCCCCGTGGCGAGAATCATGGTGCCGTTTTCGAGAATTTTGGGAGGAGGCCAGTCGTCGGCGAGCAATAACACGGGCTGCGCCAGCTCGGGAGATGGCGTCACGAACGTAGCAACTGGCGTTAGCGGTGGGAGGCAATACGCTGTCAAAAGGAAGGGGAGGGTCGCGGCCGTATAGAAGATAAAACGGTGAGTAGCCCATTGTGTCGTGACGAGAGGAATTGTACGCAAACGTTACAAACGGCAAACTATTATCCCAGTCACGGTGATCATCTGAGACATACATAGACAGCATGTCCGTGAGCGTGCGGTTGAGGCGTTCGGTGAGGCCGTTCGTTTGTGAATGGTAAGCGGTGGTAAAATAGTGCTTAATGGAGCAGTACCGAGAATTTCGTCGACTACTCGAGCAAGAAAGCAATGGCCCCGGTCAGTGAGCAGCTGGAGTGGAGCACCATAGAGCAGGATGACGTCGTGGAGAAGAAACGCAGCCACATGAGTTGCACAGCTCGTGGGTATCCCTCAGGTGACAGCGTAGCGCGTAGTATAATCCGTGGCCACTCCAATCCATTTATTCCCCGACGCAGAAAGTGGAAAAGGCCCGAGGAGGTCAAGGCCAACTCGGGAAAACGGGTCTACGATGATGTCGATCGGGTGCAGGGATCCAGCAGGCATAGCCGAGGGCTTCTTCCGTCGCTGACACCGGTCACAAGAAGCAACGTAACGACGAACAGAGCGATAGAGGCCTGGCCAAAAGAAGCACCGGCGGACGCTGTCGTACGTACGAGATACGCCAAGATGACCGCAGTGGGCGCGTTGTGCAACTGCTGAAGAACGATGTCACGCAGGTGGTCGGGGACTACGAGCAGAAGCTCAGCGCCATCTGGTCGCATATTGCGCCTATATAAAGTGCCGTTGTGGAGCACATACACAGCAAGGGTAGCGTCAAGGTGATCAGTGTTGAGGCGATTGATTATGCTGCAAAGCTTGGGATCTAAGCGCTGCTGATGGCGAATGTTTGAAAGGTCAGAGATGGCCAACACTTATGTGTCATCGTCGTATTCGCTCTCAGGTGGGGGATCTACCGGGTTGCGGGACAGGCAATTGGCGTCAGCGTGCAGCCGGCCATACTTTTGGACGACAGAAAAAATGTATTCCTGAAGGCGGAGGGCCCAACGACCCAGCCGACCAGTAGGGTCCTTCAGCGTAGAAAGCCAGCATAAGGCATGGTGGTCGGTGATGACGGAGAACGGGTGGCCAAACAAGTAAGGGCGAAACTTTGTAACGGCTTACACGAGGGCTAAGCACTCACGTTCTGTAATCGAGTAAATCCGTTCAGCCGCAAAAAGTAGGCGACTGGCATAAGCAATGATGCGAGTGCGACCCATCTGCTGCTGGGCGAGTATGGCACCAATGCCGTCACCACTGGCGTCGGTGCGTACCTCTGTTGGTGCCGAAGAATTGAAGTGTACCAGGACGGGCAGGTTAGTGAGGGCGGCAATGAGCGCAGAAAAGGCTTGTGATTGTTCTTGGCCCCAGCAAAATGGAGCGTCGTTCGTTAAAAGATTGGTGAGTGGACGAGCCCTCTCCGCAAAGTTAGGTACAAACTGCCGAAAATAGGTTAAAAGCCCAAGAAAGCTACGCGCGTCACTGGTACAATGGGGTGTAGGAAATGTACTTATAGCACGTATTTTGTCTGGATCGGGTTGAACGCCATGGGAGTCGACCACGTGACCGAGCACCTGGAGTTCACGTCGGCCGAAGCTACATTTCTTCGAGTTCAGCTGAAGGCCAGCTCTTCGGAAGACGCCAAATGGCATCAAGGCGATGGAGATGGCTCTCGAATATAGAAGAAAATACAATGACGTCATCGAGATAGCACGAGCACGTCGTCCATTTCAAGCCGCGCAGGAGAGAGTCTATCATGCGCTAGAATGTTGCGGGCACATTACACAATCCGAAAGGCATCATCTTGAATTGATACAGGCCATCGGCAGTGACGAATGCGGTCTTCTCCCGGTCCCGTTCATCGACTGCGATCTGCCAATAACCGCAACGAAGATCAATGGAAGAGAAATAGCTGGCACCGTGCAAGCAGTCGAGGGCATCATCCATCCTGGGGAGCGGGAAACGTCTTTCTTTGTAATTTTGTTGAGGTGTCGGTAAACAACGCAGAATCTCCAGGTATTGTTCTTCGTTTTAACAAGCACGACAGGCGACGCCCAGGGACTGCTCGAAGGCTCTATAATGTTTTTTGCTAACATCTTGTCCAATTCATCTTGTATGACGCGTCGTTCAGAAATGGTGACTCGATAAGGTCTTCTGTGGATTGGGCGGGCGTCTCTGGTGTCGATACGATGTGTAACGAGGGACGTTTGTCCTAAGGCGCGGTCACCAAAATCGAAAATATAGCTGTACGAATTCAGAAGACTCGTAAGTGCTGTAGCACGGTCAGGGCGCAAATTAGGTGCAACCATTCCTGACTGATATGCGAACCTCCGGAGATGGGGACGGTGCAGGTTTTGTCGACACTTTAGCAGTAGGGTCAGGCAAATGAGCGGCAACTGTGACGTCAGACAGTGGGGTCAGTTCTGCGAGAGCAATGCCGCAAGGAAGAACGTGCACAAAAAGGCCGAAGTTCAAGACTGGAATGTAAGCGTTGTTATTTTCTACGTGTACGATGTTATAAGGAAGAGCGATACTACGCTGCAGTGTCACGTCGGTTATGGGGCTAACAATGTAGTCGCCATCAGGAACGGAAGGGAAAGGCGACATGAGCACATACACTGCAGCTTCTGGTGGCAGACGAGTAAATGTGGAGGAGCGGAGACGGAGCGTTGAAGTATCAGAGGTCTGTTTGTCAGGACAGAGTGGCAGGTCCAGATGAAGCAGTCCAGAAGAACAGTCAATGAGCGCGGAATATTGCAATTAAAAAGTCGAGTCCTACTATAACGTCGTGAGGGCAACTGGTGAGGACTGTAAATCGGACAGGGATATGCCGGTCGGCAGTGGTAATTCTTGCAGTACACATACCAATCACAGTAGCTGTATTGCCATCAGCAACACGCACGGTAGATGAGGAAGCGGGTGTGAAGACTTTGTTGAAGCGTGGACGAAGCGAGGAACTGAAGACGGAAATGTGGGCGCCAGTGCCAATAAGGGCAGAAGGTGAGACGCCGTCCACAAAAATGTCAATGAAGTTACGGCTGGGGGCGAGGGTCAGTTACGAGTTGGCAGTTAGGGTCGGTAATGCAGCGTCACTCCCGGGCGCTGCACTCGCTAGTTTCCCGAGTGGGCGCCGGCGTATGATGGGGAGGAGTTGCGACGAGGCAGCGGTGAACGAGATCGACGAGACCGTGGAGATGGAGATCGGCTGGAGTGACGGACGCTTGAGACGGCTTCGGTGTCAGGTTCATCTGGGTAAGCAGGGAAGTGTCCATGTCCATCATATGCGGGCGGAGCTATTCAGGTTGGGCAGGGAAGCGTCGAGGTCCGTAGTAGTACCGATGGTCAGCGTTGTAATAGGAACGCGGTGTGAGGAAGGTGCGACTGCGGCAATAACAGGAAGTGTGGCCGGCTCGACAGCAAATAAAACAAATTGGCCTGTCATCTGAGGTGAGCCACTCTGAAGGATTGCGATCAACGTAGTGACGTGGGGGAGCTTGGCTAGTGGTTGCAGCAGCCACTACAGAAAAAGGATGCGACGGTGATGACGGTGGTACGGGGTTGGAGGAAAGACCGACGTTGGAAAGTTCCTGTCGGACAACAGCCTGTATCATGACCACGGTGTGAGGCACTGGAGATGGGAATGGTGCAGGAGCTAATGCCTCGAGTTCTCGCCTGACGATCCACGTCATTGTTGCGGACTGAGAAGGCTGTTGCAGAGAATTCAGATCATCACAGGATGATGTGGCTGCCGTGTTCGGAAGGCGCTCAAAGCGATGTACCAGGCGTCGTTGTTTAGCCTGCTCGAATCTTCGGCAAACTTGAAGCACCGACTCGAGGGTAGAGCAATCCATGCAGAGGAGGATGTTGAACGCGTCATCGGCGATGCCCTTGAGGATATGCCCTACCTTTTCACTTTCTAACATGGAGCTGTTCGCCTTGCGACACAACGCAAGCACGTCTTGGTTGTAGGCCAGATAGGACTCCGTGGTGGATTGGGCGCGAGACGAAAGTTTGGTTTTGGCTGCGAGAACCCGTCCAATGGGCTTCCCGAACAAGTCGTGAAGCTTTTGCTTGCAAATTTCCCAGGTCACCAGCTCATATCGTGATTTTGAAACCATGTGCGAGCGTTTCCCGTCAAATAGAATATCAGACTGGCCAGCATGATGGTCGCATTCCAATGATTGTTCCGGCTGCATCGCTCGTATTCATCCCGCCCGTCCTCCACATCTGTCTTGTCTTCGCCATTGAAGATGGGAGGGTGTCGGATATTTGTGAGGACGAGTGGTTGCGCCGATGTTGTTGCGGTGGTAGGAGCTGCCTCAGAGGTCATAGTGGCCGTTGTTGACGTTGTGATCCCAGGTAGGTGGCGGCCACTGCGCAAATCCAGCTTTTGGCTCCTTAAATGGATTTATGTGTGCACACGGGGATCTTTGGTCACCTCCACCAAGATGGTACGTGGCAACCTTAGTGCACGAAGGTTAGTCCAGGTTGACGCAGCACACAAAGCACAGAATCACAACAGCGTTAACCTCCTTCTAGCACTAAACGTTGCTACCACTTTGTCGTCTTCTGTGTCACTGTTTCTGATCGTTGTCTTCTTTAACGTCCAACGATGCAGGGCATATATGTCACAATATTTTTGTCTACCACTGGGCATCGTTCAATAGAAGAGAAAACATTGAAAATAAGGCATGAATGTTTATTTGGTGACTGAACCAAACCGCTATGAATATTGCCACCTAGCGTTGCCAGGTGACGCATGACTGAGGTGTGAAAGGAGGACGAAGTTGAAGAGGACGACAAAGTGTCGCTTTCACGTTTGCTTCTGTGCTGCTCTGTTCTTGTGTCTGGGCTACCCCCTGCTATCATTGGTATCCTTAGTCACCGTGTACGTTACATTCTGGTGGAGCTGCTGGGTAAAAACGATCGCCTATGCAAGAATCTCCATCTACAAGACGTCGCGTCAGCCCTGTAGCATTGGACACCCCCGTGCATCGCTCCAGTCGACGGCTCCAGGGACTGTCTCCGGAGTTTCAGCCATCACCCACCGCCATGACATGTAGTGCTCCTGCTCAGCAGGTAACGGGCGTCGCACCGGCCTGTAACTACACCTCGCAGGCCCCTCAGGTACCGAAGTCTTTCCATGGGGACCTCTTTGAGGATGTGGAGGACTGGTTCCTTCAGTTTGAACGTGTCGCTGCTTTCAACCAGTGGGACGATGCTGCCAAACTAAGGAACGTCTACTTCAGCCTTGAGGACGGCGCCCGTATCTGGTTCGAGAACCCAGAGCAAGCATTAACTTCGTGGCGGGAATTCCGTCGTCAACTTCTCGAGGCTTACACTAGCGCAGATCGTCGCGAGCATGCAGAACGTGCCATTCACTCTCGCATCCAAAGGCCGAATGATAGTGTCGAAGCGTACGTCGAGCACATGACACGCTACTTCAGGCGAGCCGATCCCGCCATGCCACAGCTTCCGAAGTAGCAGAGTTTTTCATGCACAACATAGTCTTGCGGCATGGCGCCCCTTCCTACGTCATTACCGACAGAGGGACAGCTTTCACTTCAAGGCTGATTGACCGCATATTTGAGCTGAGTTGCACGACCCATCGCAAGACCACAGCGTACCATCCACAAAGCAATGGCCTTACAGAAAGATTGAATAAGACGATTGCGGACATGTTGGCAATGTACGTCGATGTGCAGCACAAGACCTGGGACGAAGTGCTGCCGTATGTCACATTTGCGTATAATACAGCCTTACAAGAGACAACGCGCTTCACACCATTTCGATTTGTTTACGGACGCGAAGTTCAGAGCATGCTCGATTCCATGCTCCCGTGCCCAGATGATGACCAGCTATCCTCAGATGCCCAGCAATATGCCATCCGCGCTGAAGAAGCCCGCCAGCTCGCCCGTGTGCACATTGGGCAGCAGCAGACCACTGACGCGCACCGTTACAACCTCCGGCACCGCCAGGTTGACTACAAGCCTGGAGACCAAGTCTGGGTATGGACACCAGTTCGCCGTCCAGGCTTGTCAGAGAAACTCCTTTCCCGCTACTTCGGGCCGTACAAAGTGTTGCGCCGTGTGAGTGACCTCAGTTATGAAGTTATCCCAGACGGTGCCACACAACCAAAACGTCGAAAGCACAGCTCGGACATTGTGCACATTGTGCGACTGAAGCCGTACTACCACCGATAGCGTATGGCCACCCGCTGTGACCACTCTCTTGCTTTTCACACCATTTTTACCGACCCTCCTAATTTTTTTTCGGAGGGCCATGCCACCTAGCGTTGCCAGGTGGCGCAGGACTGAGGTGTGAAAGGAGGACGAAGTTGAAGAGGACGACAAAGTGTCGCTTGCACGTTTGCGTCTGTGCTGCTGTGTTCTTGTGTCTGGGCTACCCCCCTGCTATCATTGGTGTCCTTAGTCACCGTGTACGTGACAATATGACTTTAAGCAAATCATAAATCTGTACGCGCAATAAAGCTTAATACATTATAATTCCACACACTGTTTGCCAGTATTGACGCTTTTGCGGAAATATTTGATGGATATGATCACAACAAGGTCGGTAATTGCGCTGTATGAGATTATTTACATATCCATTCCAATAACATCAGTAACTCAGCTATTACATACAACTTCTGTCGACATAGAATATGATTAAGCATTGCGAAATGAGACACCAGCTGCCTGACAAGAGCCAGACACTCGTGTCTTTCAGTGCCTTGAACACCAACGGCAGAAGATACGAATGATGTTTTGCGCCACTGGAGCCAAACATTTAAGAACCGCTGTACTGAAGCCGCTGAAATCAGTGACAGATTTTGTCTTCGTGCTTCTCGCATTTTTGTTCTCATGCACCTCGAAGTACTTTTATAGTTGGTTTATATAATTACGATAAATTGTATATAACTTTAACTATTTAGTTTATAGCCAACTTTTATCTATAATTAGTTTTTTATAGCGAAAGTATTAGTTAGTTTTTTATAGCGAAATTATTATCTTTCATAACTGCCTCCTCTTTCTCTCTCTCTCTGCATCTTGTGAATAGGAAAGGGGCTGTGGGTGTAAAGAAGGTTTGCAAGGACGACCATGTTGTTGATGGATGCGTACCTTACAACTCTCGGTAAAACGACCCGCGCTGCAAAGTCGTTGAGAAATATGCCCCTACGAAGCAAGCTATGGGCGCCGGGTCGTGACAATGGAAACCGAGTTCCACTTCATAGTATCTGCTATAGGGACAAGCACACAAAACCTTTCGGGGATCGCGTACATCCCGAAAGCCATTTCTGCCCTCCTACGTCTCGTTTATCCCTGCGAGGTCTTATCGGTGAGGTACTTCCCTTTGCGTCTGTTTATAGCGATTAAAGGTCTGAAGAGACTCAGAATATTAAGCACATTTCATTACAACCACGCCAGGTTGCTTAACCGTACACTGACATAGAATATGCAGAGGTGCCTTGCTTTTTCCATCTATCACAAATCCACCGAAGTGGCTGGGATCAAACTCACCTCTGAAGGATCAATTGCCGAGTTCACTAGCCATTAAGACGCCACGGATAGTATTCAGTTTTTGCACGCTTCCGGTCCAATGACACCACCGGCGTTGCGTTCGGCAGGCAGCTCGAAAGTAAATTGGCAGCATTAGATAGACGTTAACGCCTGTTCTCGCTTTGACCTCACCCAGCACACTTGCTATGCGGTGAATTAGCAGTGATAGCGGCTTCACTGCTGGATTATCCACAAGTCCAACAATTTTTTTCGTTCTAGCTTACTATTCCATAAAACTTATCGAGCACTGATAACAGGATGGTGGTTACCATCACGACAACAGCGTTGTCACGGTGCTACAAGGGCATGTTAGGGCCCCAGCCCTCTGTCAAATTTGGACTACTTGGTGATTGAAAGTTGGTCACTCTTTCTCCGTTGCTGAATTATGTGGTTCAGCAGAGCAAAGAAACCATTCAATAAAACCACATGCACACATCTCCCATGGGCGCTGAAAGTATTGTTACAACTGGGGTTTAACGTCGGAGCGCTCAAAAAAAGGTCGTGAGGGCAGGGAGCTCAGCTGGTCAACGGCTGCGAGTCCGGCATGGGCACGAGAGTCTCCTCGTCTTTCTCAACGTGCTTGTTCCAGTCTTCTATGTGTTTCCTCTTCTTCAGGATTGCTACAGTCGGTTGCGCCCAGTCTAACGGGAATCTGAGGAAGCATTGAGAATTACATGCTTGAGTAATGGAAAGAATGCCGGTAATGAGATTCTTTGCTCATGGGTTAGGGTCACCGCTTATTCACAAAGTTAGTGGTAGTTCATTATTCACCGACTCTTGGCAAAACACGCCTAAACCACTTGTTTATGTGCCTGTTGTATTGTCGAGGCTACTGCCTCTGCACATAAGCCGCAAGCGCAAATATCCCGGCTAAACGAGGTACCATGAGCGAGAGGTACCCGGCCTAGTATCTGAGGACTGTAGGGTATGAGTGGTGAGGTATTGTTGACGTTTCGTGACGTATACCAGAACAAACTCAAGACACAACAAACGCAGGTAAACCTGGAAGAACTGAATTTTCAAGTGACATTTATTCGGTGAAACTATTCAAATAATGATATCATCAAACACTGCAACTCTGCATTTGTAGCGAAATTGAGGATGTATGACATCCTTCACATTATATGGAACTCCAAAGAGCAATTAGAGAAATATAAAGCTCGAGCGCTCAGCCAAGCGGAATGGGAGGCAGAGCTGGCCCACACGGGTCTCTCTGAGCAGCGCAGCCTGCTCACCAGGGCCCGGGAGACAGCCCAGGCCAATGGAATCCTGGACTGAGGAAACCACCCACGCTATTCCGTTAAACAATTGAAGTTTACTCTCTCTCTCTCCAACACAGTTGTCATGGTGCATAGCTATTTCGGCAGCCTCTATAATCTCCTTCGCGATTTGCCCCGTTGGCCTGATGATTACAGAATATCTTGCCAGCTCAACGCTTATTGCCAGTTGTTCTGTAAACAGCATGCACTCGGAACAAACAGTGCGGGAGATTGTGATGGCTACCGAGATGGCTAGGCTGCATGAAAAATAGGTTATTATGCTCCACAGTGTCCTTAAAATTAAATACAGATTAGCAATTTTATATATAGTCTTACAAAGGTTTTTTGTTAAAGTTGTCACCAAATCAGTTTTAAAATAAATACCAGTTGCACAAAATAAATGTTAGGTGGAAGTTCAGCACCTGAAATTATCTGTCGCCATCATGTAGTTTACTGCAAATGGATGGTATACACTGCGATCGTCAGAGCTCAGATCAACTGCTGCAATCGTGAGGTGGAACGTGTGTTTTTCTGCCAAACGTGTTCACAGTTTTCAGCGTTCAGATACTCATCAGTATTGAGCAAATTATTTCTAGTCTTACGTTTTTCAGAACTGTGGCTTCGATAAAGATAGGAAATACATTACGTCAGGAAATACTACCAAAATGATATAGTAGTCAGGGCTAATTTCCACAACTGAACACAATAATATTTCTTTGTACGTGATATATACTGAAAGCAGTGGAGGAAATAGCTATTTTCACGGTTGCGTTTTTCTAGCCTAACCACATCTTTGATGCAAACAATTCTGGACCACTTCAGAACACAAAAATGAAGTCATCAAGGTCACCTTTTGTCTGGAATGTGTGTAATTGCGCCAACATGTTGACAGTCTTAGGCGTTCAGGTGCTCATCAGTTCAGTGAAAAATATTTTGGTCTGATGTTTTTCAGAAATGTGGTTTCGCTAAAGATGCAAAATGAATGATCATGTTAGCAAATACAAAAAAGGAGATAGTAGTCACGGCTAATGGCCACAACAGAAGAAAGATATTTCACATTGTACGAGATGGGCACCAAAACAGTGGAGAAACTAATTATTTTCAATGTCTTGTTTTCCTACATAATAACATGTTTGATCTAAACAATGCTGGAACACTTCAGAGCACAAAAATCAAGTCATTCAGGTCAATATTCGGCCGGCCTCTCCGTGTGTTGAGGTGTGGTGAACTAAATGCGCTGCTTACCTCATTAAAACAAATTAGACATTAGGTGATCAGGACACTATGTGTGCATTGCATTGTGTTGACATTGCTTAGACGCAAATTATTTGCTAATAGTGCATCATTAAATGTTTACATAGGGTCTCAGAGGATACGCGTAAGGATACTGTCAAAGGCAAAGAAGGGTCCCCCTTTACAACGTTTTCCCTTCTTAAGCGACCTAGTGAATACTAATAGAGATCAGGAACATCTCGGTGAAGTCCGAACCCAGATATCGTTGATATTTTGAAAGGAAAAGGAGGAGCGTACTCAGTAGAGTCTCTAAACGTTTTTACAGCTGTAGTCCCTTCAAGGTCTTCAACGCATTGTCAGCATGATATCACGTAACAACGGCAATCCGCAAAGGCTCCTTATGTCGCTAAAGGTGTAGTGCAGCTTCTTTAAATCTCTATGTTAAAAGGGGAATATTACATTGCTAAAACGGTCGTGTCTGTGTTTAGAACGGTTACTTGTTTATGGCAAATCATCAGGGCATACTGATGCTGACTTTAAGTTTTCAATGTGAAGGGATAACACGTTAGATATGGCCGGTTTTGTTATCACTGTGGCGTCTGCGTTGTCTGATAACTTTATTTTATACAAAACATGAAAGACCTATTTATGGATTCAGCGAAATAAGTAAATTAATTGCCTTGTCGAACATACAATCATTATTAATTGTTTTGGGAAATTTTTTAAGCTTCCGTTTTACACCTTAGAGATGCCAGGTAGTACGGGGAATGTAAGCGCAAACAAAGAGACAAACACAAGAGAGGAGACAAGACAACGCGCTACTGGCAACTGATTCTTTTACTGAAATCGACACACAATATATAGGGACATCGTCACACCACCTATCGG
>JAJIZL010033601.1:45925-62542 GCA_023969395.1 Amblyomma maculatum
GAGGAGACAAGGCAACGCGCAAGAGGAGACAAGAAGCGCGTTGTCTTTTCTCCTCTCTTGTGTTTGTCTCTTTGTTTGCGCTTACATTCCCCGTACGATCATGAACCAATAGCCCGGCAACAAGTTCTACTTCAGATGACAGGTGAAGGAAATATGCTCATCCCATCTTTTTTATATTTCCATTAAGTAAATCATTTCTGAACCAAGTGCAAAATCATCTTTTATCCAGACTGTCATGAAAAGGAGAGGATAGCTGATAGGAACAAAATTCATGTCAACAAATAAACAAACCTGATTATAGACCATATTGGAATTTGTGTACATGGTTGTTTAACGAAAATACTGTCCTCGCCTTTCGGTTCAGAAGTCATGACTATTTTACATAAGTTCTTTACCATTGTCCGTGCTGCAGGGAAAGAAGTCTAATCGCAGCGTATTAGAAAATCGCAACAGCGTCAATTCGAGCAACTTCATGACCCTTTTAGCATAGCATACTGTATATAATGTCTCATGGCTGCATAACGTGATTTTTTTATACCATTTATTCTTTACAGCACATCGTCAACTCAACCGTCAAGGTTAAAACGACGTGCAAAAAATATGGAAATGAAGTGCTTTGCCGCGAAGAAGAACAACCCCCACCCCAGTGTTGAGAGAAGCTACCACAGCGCTCCAGCGGATAGCCAAAAATAAATAAAGAATTACATAACTACAAAATGTATTAGTATGCAAGCACTAAACCTTGAAATCATCAGTTTTCGAAGAATCAGTTTTCTTTAATAAATCTACAGCTTTCGTTTCCAAAAATTAGACCAAGCTGCGCAGAAGGCACAGCTTGTTCCCCGCGGGCAGGTGTCTTCAAGAGTTTTTTGTGTAGAATACCTACACCCGCTGGCAAACAACTACGCTGTGCTCGTTGCTAGGAGTTCTCTCGCATCGGGCACCTCTGCAGCCGACATGGCTGACGTTTGGCCATTGACCGTCATCGCGCATTGTAGCTCAGGATGGTAGGGGGTGAGTAAATTTTCCATGCATTAAAGACAAACGCGTGCGCCTTCATGCGTTGTACCTTCCCGCGCTGTCCGTTCGTTCTGAATTCATTGGAGAACCGAATGTATTCGAGCGACAAGTGCGGGTCCTTACACTCCAGGTAATTTTGCCTTCTCCTAGTGAGTTCCCATGCTTAGGGTGTTATAGCGATGGCGTAAGGTGCACATTACTCAGGCGCGGTTTTTGTGGACGCAGAAGAATACCTATTATTTCAAGCAGCCTTTTCTGTGTATAAGGCTGGGAATACGTCATTGCTCTTGCAATCGCTTCTTCCTCTGCTGTACTCATCCTCAATGACTGTAAAATAGCGCTTCAAAATTTTGACACAGGAGAGAAATGGGCTGCTTCTCACTGAATTCTCGCCTCCATTTCTGAACTACACTGACCATTTATCCCTTGTCGGTATTTCCCACTCAGGCAACCTCAATACTATGGCAGTCGACTCTGCAGCTCGAACACATGTAGACGAATTACTAGGTACCGTGGACAGGGCTAGTGCCAGAAAGCAAGTACTCACATACAATGGCATAACGTTTCACTACCCAGCAGATTCATTATTCTACACCCATCACACCCACACCCTTCTGCGCCACACCAAACCTTTTGGAGGCCGTTCCAAGCGACCTCACCAACAACGGTGGCGCTGTTCTCTTTGTTCCAACACCAACCTCAATTGACCATCTGAGGGGTTCCCGAGGGCTATCATATTAATTTGTGGCGAATTTTAGTCATCGGAACCCTGGGTGCTCCCGGACCACGTGTGCTAGGAGATCGCAGTCTCCCGTCCCTACCTAGCCTAGCAGTGGGGGCTGGTTGACTGGGCTTGATCTGCCGCCGTCAAGATGCCCTGCTCACATCACCCGCCCGTCCGAGCAGAACTAGCCCACTTAATGTCTCTTCGATTCGCCCATAAATCTGAACACCACAATGAGTCCTATTTGGCTTTCGCTCGCATCTGCGCTATCCATCGCGTGCTGCAATTTTGCTTCCGCAGTAACGTTCATCTGAAAGAAGTGTGTCAGCTAACCAACGTGAAAACACCAGCTCATGCTTCCCGACCTCAGGTTAATAAGCCTGTAGTGCAGCTGAAAAGCCCCTTCGTGAATCTGGAAGATTACATCTACATAGGCACTAACTGCCTGCAATCCATGATTTGTTATCTTTGTTTAATTCATTGTACCTTAAGGCCCAGGGAATTTGAACATCACCGATCATTCAGAGCAGAAAACAGCCCAGATAAAATCTCTTCGATTCGCCCATAAAGCTTAATGCTATTCCTGATAGAATGGTGTTCAGATGATTGTTGAGCATGGCTGTGACAATATGATCACCCCCAAACTTTTTAATCAATTAGACGGTGTATTTAGGAGCATAGTTTTCACCGGGAGGTCGTTCCCGTCCTTACCAGGCTTGACTAAAGCACAGAAGGATGCCGCTTTCTTGCGTGAAGTTATTGCAAAGAGTGGAAACAGTATGTACGTACTTCAAATTAATGGCTAGACAAATATTTAATTAAAATATTTTAGCATCATACATGATAATTATTGCTTCAAATATCTCTTTTGCAAGGATAGTCACGGACTAGAACAGGCTTATTACTGACGAAATTTTACTGGAACCTGTGGCGTCATTTTCAAGAATTCCACGTTTTTTCTAATATATACTTTGTTTTCATACTGTATTACTTTCTATTTCGTCCTCTGGCTTACATATTTCTCTTACTCACTGGTTGTAACAAGCTCACCAGGTACTATTTTCTGTTTATTGTTGATTAGTGGTTGTTTATGATTATTACTTGTTGATTATTTTTCTGAATTTGTGACATCTGTCTGTAAATGTTGACTTTCTATATTCATGTCCTCACCCTGCCAAAATTCTTGCTGGATTTCAGTATTGATAAATAAATATTGTAATATTTTATTTTCCTTTTCAGTAGTTGAACACGTTTGTGAATGGTCTGGTT
Organism: Amblyomma maculatum; assembly: GCA_023969395.1. Taxonomy (NCBI): domain Eukaryota; kingdom Metazoa; phylum Arthropoda; class Arachnida; order Ixodida; family Ixodidae; genus Amblyomma; species Amblyomma maculatum. The sequence continues at coordinate 48,939 of JAJIZL010033601.1, forward strand.
GACTACCCACACAGTTTACACAAAGATGGTGTTAGACTTTACAGTTTTTCGTAGCGCGTTCCTGAGAAGGTCATTTATTTATTTATTTAAAGCCCCGTGATGCGCGTACAAGAAGAGAGTGAGAAGTTTTGGCTTAAACTGAACATTAAAAAGACTAAGATCATGGCGTCTTGCCCTATCAAGTCCTGGAGCATCAAGGGACAAGAAGTGGAAGCTGTGACAGATTTTCTCTTCTTGGGCTCCAAGATTACCTCGAAAGGAGACTGCAGCCATGAAATTAGGAGACGCCTGCTTCTGGGAAAGGGAGCAATGGTTAGCCTTGACCACCTAGTAAAGAGCAGAGACATTAGTCTGCCAACCAAGATTCGTATAACTCGTGTTATGGTCTTTCCAGTTGTGATGTATGGATGCGAGAGTTGGACTGTGAAAAAGGCTGACCGCTGAAGAATTGACGCGTTTGAATTGTGGTGCTGGCGAAGACTCTTGAGAGTTCCTTGGACTGCCAGAAGATCAAATAAGTCAATATTGTCGACCATAAACCCTGACTGCTCATTGGAGGGTCAAATTCTAAAGTTAAAGCTCAGCTACTTTGGTCATCTGATGAGAAGAGAGGAGTCGGTGGATAAAGATTTGATGTTGGGAAAGGTTGAGGGTCGCCGGAGAAGGGGTAGGCAGCGAACGCAATGGTTAGATGGCATCCTCGAGGCACTGCAGAGGAAGTTATGTGATGCTAGGAAGATAGTGAGAGACCGGAAAGCGTGGAGTGACATGGTCAATAGGGTCACGAAGAGTCGGACACGACTGAACGACTGAACTGAACTGAACTGAAGGCATACTACTTTTTAGTACGAAGGAGTGATTATATGGCTTGGGAAAAAAAGAAGTGAAATATAAATGCACATATACATAAGATTGCCAGAAGTGCAATTGGATAGGCAGGTTTCGATATCTACTAAACAAAAAATGTATAAAACAATGCATGAAGTTGATGAATAAAAACAGCAAGACATAAAGAACAATCATAGAAAACGACAAACTACTTAACAGGTTTGTACAACAAGAAAGGGAATAGAAATGAATTCGTTCAGAAAAATCCCACTTTTGCATTGACACATTTTGCATAGCTATAAAAGAAGACGGGGATCCTTATCGACAATCCTTATTGATAAGGATATTGATAATGATATAAGCTCCGTTTTCTTGAGAAAACGGAGTTTATATAGTAGAAGAGAGTGGTTAAAGATATGGAAGGTTTTCGTGAAGTCCAGAAAGGCGCATTGAGTAAGGAATCTAGAATCGAGGAGCATGTGCACAATTTGGGGGATTTAAAAGTGTAATACGTGAGAATGACATGCGGAATTGAAGTTGAAATAGTGGAAAATGTATATTTCATAACACATTTTCTTTAGGAGTGAATATTATGTCCTTCATTATACTGCAGGGTACTAATGTAATGTTTGGTTCAGGTTAGGGTGGGGGGGGGGGGGCGGATTTAACTACCTGATGTGACTCAGCCTATGAAAGACTCCATAGTAGTAGGCTCTGGAAATTTAGACCACTTGGGATTGTTTAACAAGCACTGACATCGCGCACAACACGGCTGCTTTGATATCGATCTGTAATTGAACGAAATGAGCTGTTCGGCAAACTCATAGATGGGGACTGTTCTTTCCCTTTCCTAGTCTTTAGATAGCGACACAGATTTGAGGGATTGCATAAAACTGCCCTGGAAAATTGTGGAACTGTACTCTACAGCATGTTTTCGAACTTTGCATTTTAGTTGTGTGATGACAGAGTTAATGCCAGCAAGGCCAAAAAGGACGGAGTTCATTTCCTGACTGGACTGTGGACGCTCGATAATCTGGTCATTTGGCAAATGTCGTGGAACTAATTTATTGAAATTATTATTGAGCAAGCAAGTATGTTTAGCAGAAGTCTGCTGCATCTCGGTAGACTGTCGCCGTATGTCGGACACTTGTTGAAGTGACAGGGGTTTTTAATTAACGTCAAGCATTGAGGTTTGTACACATTTTTATAAAATCCGGAAATATTGCCAGGGGGCGCTCGGAGCGAAAGACGTTGAAGTGGCGCTCGGAGAAAATGACGAAGTGAATCGGCTCCGCACTCGCAGGACGTACCTAAAGCTTGGACCGTGTAATTCCACCTGTACCGGCTCTGATAACCTAGCCCCAGTCGCTAATACCGTGACAAATCCGGTGGAGGTCAGGCCTGATGTCCCGTGCCCCTCCGCTAAGCAGTAGTGCGGTTCATATATTCGAGGAAACGCCTGATCACCGCACCAGCCGCAGGCAACGAGGCCTACCACCTGAGTTTTCCCCATCGACTACAAATACCGGGCCGAACGCGCTCTCCAATCTCGGGTTCAAATACCTAATGAAACCGTCGCGGCATATATCGAAGACATGACACGCCTCTTCAAGCGGGCAGACCCTACAATGTCCGAAGACAAACAGCTGCGCTACCTCATGATTGGCGTCAAAGAGCAGCTTTTTGCTGGCCTGGTGCGCAGCCCACCGAAAAATGTCGCAGAATTTTTTGCGGAAACATCCACGATAGAAAAAATTTGCAGGACGCTTAAGCTTCGCCTTCAAGAGTGGAACGCGATAGCGTTATTGCACCTCGTTCGCACCGCCCAGCGCTACCGGCACTGGTACACGGCGCCGCTTCCATCACACGCGTCTCAAGAGCGAGCGCGCAAGGCCCTGCAATACAACACCCGTCGACCTGCCAAGAAGTGTAAGACAATGCGCTACGGCGCAGCAATCACTGATGAGGCGCCCCGCGTCGGACTTTGCACTCACGAATCACGCGGTGAGCGCCGAGGAACGCAGCGTTCGGCGCGGCAACGAAACGCGCGCCTGAGCAAGCGGAACAAACCAAAGAACTCGGTATCTTGGAGGGAGAAAGCCGGGCAGCGACGCGCCATGAAGGCGGACGCGATCATGGGGCTGACGCCTTGATGGGATCGTCCTCTATCTCGCTTGGGAGCACCACGCAGAAGCATGATTCATCGGAAGCAGCTCGGCCCACATCGCAGGGGACGCTTTCCCAGCAGAAGCACTACGGTGCAGCGATCACATCAGAGGCGTCCAGCACCAGACGCTGCACCTAGCAATCGCGCTGTGAGTGGAAAGAGGAGCCGCGTCGCCTGAGCACTACTGTTCGAGTGACGCACGCTGGATGTTGGAAGGGGAGAGAGCAGGAAAACTTATTAAACGCAAGGGTATTGGGGCATCCTAGCACCGGTACCGGCGCGGCCCGAAGGGGAGAAGCGGGTGAGCGAAGATAGTGATCTAAAGAAAGGAAAGACGCGTGATTCTACAACCCAATGGGTGCACGGCGAAACGTCAGGGGCGAGCGGCGCGCCACGTGTCGGGGCAGCGCCGCACATTGCGAGGAGGGGTTCTTCTGTGTTTGCCGCAAGATGGCTCTGCATGTGCGCAGAGCGCAGAAGAAATGTAGCGGAAACGTACTTCGCTACTCGTGTAACTGCGACTTCTGTAAGTAACATGCTCATAATTACCGATATACACCGCAGCATAACGTTCTACGGGACGTTTCTAAGGCAACACCGCATTCACTAGAAGCGCTTTTGTACCGCTTTCAAGCATAGAACTCGTGGCTGAGTGGTAGCGTCTCCGTCTCACACTCCGGAGACCCTGAATCGATCCCCACCCAGCCTATCTTGGAAGTTGCATTTTATTTATGAAGTGCATGCCGGGATTTATCGCTCACGGCCAATGCCGCCGACGCTGACGACACCGGTTTTCTGCGACACGAGCTCCTTAACGCTGTCGCGTTAAAAGTACTTCAGCAGCAAGATTCGGCACAGAATTGTACCGTCCACGCCACCTCCGTCTCTGCCGAGTTACCGTCGCATGGCATGGACGCATCGGCACTACGGGAACTCGTACGTTCGATTGAGCGCGACGAACTCAGACTGCTATATGGCGTATCTCAACCAGCGTCTACCTCCATTGCGAGCGTTGTCCGCGGCCTCCGTTTCCAAGCGGTGAACCTCACCCTACTCCTCCTCTTACGCAACCTGAGTGTCAGCATCCCACATACACCGAGGCGCTACAATACTCTCCATCCCAGTCTCTGACCCTCATTCCTGCTAACGTAGCTGCATCGACAACACCGGCCCCCGTGATCCAATACGTAACGGATTCCCGACCGTCTAGACGGAAAGCAGACAACTGGCGTACCCCCGACCGACGGCCTTTATGCTTTCACTGCGGCGAACGGGGTCATGTCTATCGTCGCTGTTCCTACCGTCGACTGGGCCTCGAAGGTTTTTCCGCCAATTGTCCGCGGCCTCGCTACGGCGAACGGCCCCGAGCCGTTGAAGATTTCGTCAATGACCAGCGCCGTGGTGTTCCGTCTCGTTTGCGGCAATCTCGATCACCGTCGCCCAGGGCTCGCCCTTCGCCATCTGCTACGAGGTCCTCATGGGCAGCGCAGGGCCGATTGCGCAGCCCCCAGCGGGGAAACTGAAACCCTCGACCTTCGGGGGTAGGCTCGCTGGACATCGCTGCGCGGGAGACCCCCCATCGACGCGGACACGGAAAGACTAAGAATGGACATTGGAAAAGTCCGCGTTTGCCGATTATAACGCTACCTCAACGCCACCACGACGCACCCGCAACGACAACGAATTGCCGGTGGAACCGACGTCGCACCAACGCACCCGCAACAACGACGAATTGCCGGTGAAACAGACGACGCAACACTGCCCCCGCAACAACGACAAATTGCCGGTGGAACTGATGACGCAACAACGCACTCGCAACGAGGACAAATTTCCGGTGGAACGGACACCGCAACATCGCGCCTGCAACAACGATGGATTGCAGGTGAAGCATACCGCGACGCAGAGAACTCAAACACTCAGAAGCCTGATATTCGCGAGCAGCTGTCGTTGGACAAACCAGTAATACTGGATGGTAGCCATGTTCGAGCTTTGTTGGATACTGGCGCTGGTTATTCTATTTTTAGCAGCCATTTTTGCCGCGATTCTCAAGAATGTTTTGACTCCGTGGGCTGGCACACACGTTCGCACTGCAGGTGGTCATCTGGTTACTCCTCTAGGCATGTGCGCGGCCAGGGTTCATATTCAAGAGTCGACATTTGTGGTAAGCTACCTCGTTCTGAAAAGCTGCTCACGTGACCTAATTCTGGGGGTAGATTTTCTTCATGAATATGGCGCAATTATTGACCTCCGGGATTTTAAGACCTCGTTTTCTACTGAGAAAGCAGTGGCCCTCAGCAGTACACAGCGACCACTCAATGTGCTTCGAGTTTATGCGGACAGTGTCACGCTGCCACCCCGAACCAGCATTTTCGTTAATGTCAAATGCCATGCACTTCACGATGGTGACGCAATAGCCGAATCTAACGTCTCGTTACTGTTGACGCAGGGAGTCTGTGTGATTCGCAGTTTGATCCATCTTAACTGTGGTCAGTCCAAGGTACTTGTTACCAATTTTTCGCACGAGTATCGGCACCTTTTTCGGAACACTTCCGTAGCTTTCGCGGAACGCATATCTGAAGTCTTCGAGTGCTTGTCCACAGAAACCGCGCCACCCCCCACATCCCTCGACAACCTCTATATTAGCTCAGAGCTATCAGTGAGCCAGCTTGAACAGCTGTTTTCATTGTTACTCGAGTTCAGAGAGTGTTTTGCATCGTCGTCAAAAGTTCATCAGACTCCCATTGCCCAGCACCAGATCGTGACGTTCGATGATGTGTGCCCAATTCACCAGCACCCCTACCGCGTCTCTTCGACCGAGCGCGAAGTTATTAAGTCACAAGTTAAACAAATGCTCGTAGATAATGTTATCCAGCCTTCAAATAGCACATGGTCCTCCCCAGTCGTTCTAGTTAAAAGGAAAAACGGCACGTTACGTTTTTGCGTCGATTATCGCAAGCTGAAAACCGTAACCAAGAAGGATGTTTACCCCTTGCCGCGGATTGACAACTCTCTCGACCGCCTTCGGCTTGAGAAGTACTTTTCGTCAATCGATCTAAAACGTGGCTACTGGCAGATTGAGGTAGATGAGCGAGATCGTGAAATAACGGGCTTTGTGACACCCGACTAACTTAACGAATTTAAAGTACTACCTCTCGGAATTTTTTCCGCGCCGGCCACATTTCAGCGGATAATGAACACTGTCCTAGCCGGGCTTAAATGACAGCGTTGCCTAGTCTACCTAGATGACATGGTGGTCTTCGCAGAATCGTTTGCACAACATCTTAAGCGCCTGCGGTCAGTACTCGAAGCTCTTCGATCCGCTAACTTGACACTTAAGCCGGACAAATGTCACTTTGGCTAACATGAGCTTAAATTCCTCGGTCATGCCGTAAGCGCTGCCGGCGTGAAGCCCGACCCTGACAAACTTACTGCTGTTGCGAAATTTCTGATTCCACGTGACAAGAAAGCTGTTCGCAGATTTCTTGGCTTGTGCAGTTATTACCGGCGTTTTATCGATAACTTCGCTCATCTTGCTAAACCGCTGACTCGGCTCACCCGGGGAGACACCCTTTTTGTTTAGAGTCAAGAGCAAGAAGCTACTTTTACCGAGTTGCGTCTCCGTCTCCAATCGCCGTCTGTTCTAGCCCATTTCGATGAGCACGGTGAGACAGAAATCCACACTGACGCCAGTAACATTGGTCTTGGGGCGGTTCTCGTGCAACGTCAAGAGGGTGTTGAACGAGTCGTCGCCTATGCCAGCCGTACTTTATCCCGCGCCGAGATGAACAATTCAACTACTGAGAAGGAATGCCTCGCCATTATTTGGGCTGCTGCAATACTTCGCCCCTATCTTTATGGACGCCCATTTAAAGTGGTCACTGACCACCATTCCTTGTATTGGCTGGCCAACCTGCGGAACCCATGCGGCCGCCTGGCGCGATGGAGACTTCGCCTACAGGAGTTTGACCTCACTATAGTCTATAAGTCAGGACATAAGCATGAAGATGCTGATGCGGTCTCTCGTGCGCCCGTCGAGTTCGCTTCACCACACACGGGTGATTCTGGCAGTTTTCTCGGAGCTGTTGATGCTTCAGATATGTCACATCAGCAGCGTGCTGATCCAGAGTTACGAGCCCTGATAGATTATTTAGAAGGTCAGCCAGCCACAATACCTAAGTGCTTTTCTCGAAGCCTCTCAACTTTCTGCTTGAGAAGCGGTGGGCTCTATAAGCACAGCGCTAGATCCGAGTCGCGAACCTACCTCCTCGTGGTACCCGCAGCTCTGCGAGAGCAAATCCTTTCCGCGTGCCACGATGAACCAACTTCTGGCCACTTGGGCTATACTCGCACACGTGCTGAAATAAGAGACATTCTACTGGCCCAACTTTGCCACTGTTGTTATTGCGCCATGTCAAGAGCTGTCGGCAATGTCAGCGTCGGAAGGTTCCGCAACCAAAGCCTGGAGGCCTCCTCGTGCCCATAATACCACCACGCGCACCGTTTGATCAAGCCGGCATGGACCTTCTCGGTCCTTTCCCTCGATCCTCCGGTGGCAACCGTTGGATAATCATCGCCACAGACTATCTGACTCGATATGCTGAGCCCAAAGCGTTACCTAGTGGTACAGCATCTGAAGTTGCCCATTTCTTTGTACACCAGATCATGCTGCGGCACGGAGCTCCGACCTGTATTTGCTTCTCAAATGATGGCGGAAGTTTTTCATCTCAGCTGTACGGCGCATCGAAAAGCTACTGCTTACCATCCGCAGACCAACGGGCTGACAGAAAGGCTTAATAAGACCATTACGGACATGCTGGCGATGTATGTCAAAGCCCAGCACAAGACTTGCGATGCTATCCTACCATATGTGACATTCGCGTACAATACGGCAGTCCAACAGACGCCACGCTTCACGCCGCTTCGCCTAGTTTACGGCAGGGAGATTCGGACGATGCTGGACGCAATGCTCCCTTGCGAAACAGATACCAAGCTCTCTACCGACGCCGAGCACTTTGCCCAAGATGCTGAGCAAGCACGGCAACTAGCACGCGTCCAAATCGTCCAGGAACAGGACAAGGATTCACTCCGGTACAACCTCCGCCAAAAACAAGCTTCCTACAACACCGGGGACCAGATGTGGGTGTGGACTCCTGTTCGACGCCGTGGGCTATCAGAAAAGCTGATTTGCCGTTACTTCAGACCGTATAAATTCTTGCGGCACCTCAGCGACATTAACTATGAGGTGCTCCCAGATGGCCCAGAGCAGAGAGGCCGTCGGTTACCTCGTCCAGGGACAGTTCATTTCCTACGCATGAAGCCGTATTTTACGCGGTAACTGAAAAACTGCATCTGCAAACTTTTTTTTTCGTTTGCTTTTGTCCACCTGTGTGCACGTGTGCCGTGTGCGTCATGCTTAAGGAGGGAGGAATGCCACGGGGCGCTCTGAGAGAAAGACGTTGAAGTGGCGCTCGGAGAAATAGACGAAGTGAATCGGCTTCGGACTCGCAGGACGTACCTAAAGCTTGGACCGTGTAATTCCACCTGCACCGGCTCTGATAATCTAGCCCCAGTCGCCAATACCGTGACAATATACTTGACGCAAATGTGAGGATGATGGGTCCGTTAGGGTTTCTTTGTTATCTCACCTGTATTTCATTCTATAGATGTTCGTAGCCTTGTGCTGTTTCATTCATTTTGCTAGCTCTTCTTTAGTCACTTACTTCAAGCCATCATCTGACACTACCCTCCTAAATGTATTCAAAGATTGCTGTGGGATGTGTAAGGTGTTTATTAGAATTTGAGGTTCATACCGCGCCCGTATTTGTTTATTAGTTGAAGGGTACTTATAGGCGACATGTAGTCCAAAAATATCTTCGCTCTATGTGTGTACTCATATGAAATACACGACGCCACCGTTGTCGCAGAGCACCATTAATGAGCATAATATTAAGGGACTGAGCCGACCCCGTCAAGCGATACCAGCGAATTTTGTACATATGGCAGAAGGGCGGCAAGCGCATTCAGCTCACGGGCGCCTTTTCCACTCAAGGAGTTCTATTACAACCTCTCTGATAACCTCTTACTTTAGGCAGAATAAAATACATAAAATATCTGCCCATTCGATGCCTTCCCGTTCCCGTCTTCTTTTGATTTAAGTCTGAGCTAAAAATTTTCAAAGTTGACAAAGCGAGTTATTTCCACATTTCGTGAAATAAACCGCAAAATTTTACAGGAGGCGTAAGCATTACTAGACGCAATCCAATACACTCCATATAAGTGAAAACTTGAAACTCCTCATAGGATACATTGCGGAATGCGAAATAATTTATACCATGAAAAGAGTAGTTACTGGCTCTTTTGGGAGCCCATGATCTATGAACATCACGTTTTACTCCTTCTGCAAACATTTGCATCAGTCTTCTTGCACAATGTTTGAGTATAGCTAAACCTCAGTATCCATTTGTAAGCTGCAAGGCCTTTAGTGTGTGCATTCTTTGTTAAATGATCTGAACATTGTCTAGCAGAACATTTTTTGCACATGAATAATCACACATTTTTAGAGTGTTTCGGGTATTGGGTGTGCAAGAACTTCCCTTCACACTGTTTTATGCTGTTTTATTTGCGAGTTTTCAGAGGGCTCAACAGCAAGATGTCCACTATATTTTAAGCGAAGCTAACACCACACCCGCCCTTTCCAAACACGAACGAAGAGATTCTTTATTTGCAATGATTGGATTATTGGCCTAAAAATGCGTTTACCCCCAACATTCACAATTTAAACCATATCACTGCAACTATCGCTCAAGAGGGGTTTTAAAGCTTCAAGCTTAAGTTTAGTACAACCGGTAATTAAATGAGATTACGCACTTTCACTTATAATAATTGGGATCAAGTTTCCTTCAAAAATATTTTATGCAAACCCTTTGAGCATATAATCTATTCAAATCTGGATATTTTTTCTTGAGAATAGCCCATTTTCAGGCCACATCAGCAAATGTTCCACTCATCTTTTTCATGTTTATATCCTTCACTGCAAGAAGACCGCCTCGCACTCAAAAGTTCGGGGTTCGAATTACCGTGCCGCGCAATTCTACAGCGGATTAAAAGAAGAGAAATCCGCGTGTCGATGGAATTGCATAAACAGGTTTGGGGTGCGACCTGATGCCAGTGACTACCTCCGGCAACCCACTCCCTCACCAGAGCAGGAATTGGACACCCTGGTGCTGTTTTTTGGAATTGGCCACACTATCTCATGATTCAGCGGCTGCGGAGCAACTGTAGTAATGGTGACGTATATGTAGTCATCATAACCAGGCAGCTGAAAACTTCTATGAGGATGTAGAATTGGCAATGCGGATAGGAAAAACGCAGTATACTACAATAATGGGCGACTTCAATGCCAAAGTAGGGAAAAAGCAGGCAGGAGACCAGAAAGTGGGTGACTATGGCATTGGTTCTAGGAATAGCCGCGGAGAGTTACTAGTTGAGTTTGCAGGGAGCAGTAACTCAAGAATAATTAGCACCTTCTTCAGCAAACGGAAGAACCGGAAGTGGACATGGAAATGCCTTAACGGGGCAACTAAAAATGAAATTGACTCCATAATGTGTTCTAAACACGCCATTATGCAGGACGTAGAGGTAATCGAGAGGGTGCGATGCAGTGACCACATGATGGTAAGGTCAAGAATTACTCTAAATCTCAGAAGAGTACGGGACAGATTAGCAAGACAGATTAGTAATTCGTTGATGAAACATGAAAGGCGTTCATCAACGAATTAGTGGTGAGGGGGACGTCATAAGAGTCCCGGACCTCGCAAAAAAATCGATATTTAGCTCTAACCGAGGTCGACAAATATAGCTTAAAATCAATTAATAATTTCAGAGATATCTTTGCTGAGTGCGCTGTAGAAGTAGGCGGTAGGAAAGAGATGATATCGGTAAGCTGTCTAAGGAGACAAAAGAATTTATTAAGAAACGCTAAGATATGAAAGCTTCCAATCCAACAGACAAGACAGAATTGGCAGAGATATCAAAGCTAATCAATAACCGCGAAGGAAGTATAAAGAAGTATAACATGGAGAAAATTGAGCATGCTGTAAAGAACAGTGGAAGGCATATATGACGCAGAAGAAATTTTGCATAGGAAAAAATCAGATGTATGCGCTAAAGGACAAGGCGGGAAATGTCATCACCAATATGGACAAGATAGTTAAAGGTTCTCTGCTGATCTTTGCAGTAGCCAAAGAAGTCACGACAACAAAGAGATTGGCGGTAGGGAACTGCAGTCAGACGTTCCGCCAGTGACGAAGGACGATACTACGAAAGCATTAGAAACTATGAAAAGGGAGAACGCAGCTGGAGAAGATCAGGTAACTATAGATTTGTTGAAGGATGGTGGGGATGTCATGCTAAAAAAACTAACCACCCTGTATACGCAGTGCCTGGTGCCATCGACTGTACCGGAGCCATGGAAGAACGCAAACATTATCTTAATTCATAGGAAAGGGGACGCTAAGAACTTGAAATATTACAGACCAATCAACTTATTGTCTGTTACGTATAAGGTATTTACCAAGGTATCGCTAATAGAATCTGAACAATTTTAGACTACAACCGAGCAGAGGATCGAGCAGGTTACCGGAAAGGGTACTTAGTATCGATCATATCCATACCATCAACCAGGTGATAAAGATAGGCTCGGATAATAACCAGACCTTATACATAGCATTCATTGATTATGAAAAAGCATTTGACTCAGTAGAAACGTCGGCGGTCATGAAGGCTTTGCGAAATCAAGGTGTAGACGAGCCGTACGTGAAAGTGATGGGATATATATTTTTATTGGGGATACACAGCAACCATAATTCTGCATAAAGGAAAGTAACAAAATTCCTATAAAGAAAGGTGTTAGGCAAAGAGACACGATCTCCCCAGTACAATTCACAGCTTGCTTAAAAGAAGTATTCAGAGATTTGGAACGGGAGTAGTTAGGGATAAGGGTAGATGCAGAAAACCTCAGTAATCTGCGATTTGCAGATAACATTGCCTTGCTAAGTAACTCAGGAGTTGAACTCCAAAGAATAATTGAAGACCTAGACAAGAAAAGTAGAAAGGTAGGATTGAAAAATATTATGCAGAAGACTAAGGTAATGTTCAACCGCCGAGGGAAGAAACAGCGATTTACGTTAGCTAGCGAATCACTGGAAGCAGTACGCGAATATATCTACTTAGGACAGGTAGTAACCGCAGATCCGGATCTTGAAAAGAAAATAACAAGAATAAGATTGGGATGGAGCGCATTTGGCAAGCACTCCCAGATTATGACTAGCAGCTTGCCTGTATCGCTCAAGAGGAAAGTATGCGACAGTTGCACCTTAGCGGTACTTACCTATGGGACTGAAATATGAAGTCTAGCAAAGAGGGCTCTATTAGGTTGTGGACAACGCCAAGTGCTATGTAATGAAAAATGGTAGGGATAACGTTAGGAGATAAGGAACGTGCAGAGTTGGTCAGAGAAATAACTCAAGTCACTGCCATTCTAGTGGAAATCAAGAAGAAGAAATGGGCATGGGCAGGACATGTAGTGCAAAGACAGGATAATCGATGGTCGCTTAGGGTAACAAATTGGCTTCCAAGGGAAGAAAAGCGCAGCAGGGGGAGGCGGAAAGTTAGGTGGGCGGATAAGATCGAGAAGTTCGCAGGGGTCAAGTGGATGCAGCTAGCACAGAACCGAGTTATTTGGAGGAATCTGGGAGAGACTTTTGCATTGCAGTGGGTATAGTTCGGCTGATGATGATGATGATCTTTCTCTGGTGATCCTGCAGCCATAGGCCCTGGATCGTAGATCGAATACATATTCCTGAATTTCTCCAAAGATATTGGTCTTACTAGCCATCAACTAAGGTTTTATAGCTTTGCAGACTAAACACAAATCCCAAACTTTTAGCTTTGATAGAAGAGTTTGTTCTCAACAGAACTCATATAACGAATAACTGATTTTTCGCTTTCTCCAGTTTGCCCCACTGCATACCACGGTTGTGTGCGGGGACCATTACTTTCCTTATATACATGACTTTCCTCGCACCCTTATTTCTTCAAATATGCTATTTGTTGAGGACTGCGTAATTTCCAAAATCATTAGACAAGCGTCAATGCAGATGAATACTGCAATTCAGCGGCGCTGCTGAATCATTTCAGGCTCACTATAGCTAACATTAAAGATATAATGACTCAAAAAGGCGCGGTATTTGAATGAATTTAACACTGTACCTTTAGTCTTTCTGTCCCACGTGAAATCCATCGCTTGTCACAGTAATTGCTGATTGGTTGAACGGATATATGTCTGTAACTTGCCTTAAGGACAACAAGGACAATAAATGCTTGTCATAGGAAGTGGAAGACCGCGTTCCGAGAAGAAAAGCAGGAACCGAAGACTGACAGTAGATAGTGTGTGCAATAATATGTATATAGGACCCGACGTTTAGTTTACGCCATACTATCTTTTTCTTGTGCTAAGGGATTACACGCAATTTGTCGTTTTTGAGTCCCACCAGAATAAAACCACACTTGCGTTCAAACGGTCTTTTTTTTTTTTTGGGGGGGGGGGGGG
>JAJIZL010033601.1:62642-85194 GCA_023969395.1 Amblyomma maculatum
GATGTTAACAGAAGAGGAAAACAAATATGATGCCAATGTGTGCGTACGCCGCTACAGGGCTGAAGAGATTTGCGAGTCCACAGAGACCCAGTCATATATGCACTGTGGCAAACATACAGAAAAAAAAGGATCACAGGTAGTATTTACTATGAGCTGTATACTTTTCAGGGAACTGAAAATAATACATCATCATCATCATCAGCCTGACTATACCCACTGCAGGGCGACGGCCTCTCCCATATTTCTCCACTTAACCCGGTTCTGTGCTAGCTGCATCCACTTGACCCCTGCGAACTTCTTAATCTCATCCGCCCACCTAACTTTCTGCCGCCCCCTGCTACGCTTTCCTTCCCTTGGAATCCAGTTTGTTACCCTCAGCGACCATCGGTTATCCTCTCTTCGCACTACATGTCCTGCCCATGCCCATTTCTTCTTAATTTCCACTAGAATGTTGGTAACCCGAGCTATTTCTCTGACCCACTCTGCACGCTTCCTATCTCGTATTGTTACCCATACCATTTTTCGTTCCATAGCCCTCTGTGTTGTTTTCAAATTAAGTAGAACTCTCTTGGTTAGCCTCCACGTTTCGGCCCCACAGGTGAGTACAGGCAAGATACAACTGTTGTATACTTTCCTCTTTAGCGATACCGGTAAGCTGCTGTCATAATCTGTGAGTGCTTTCCAAATGCGCTCCATCCCATGGGATGGAAAAGAATACATTGACAGCGAAATCAGGGAGGCTATACTGCCCTAGTTTCAGAGGGAACGAGGCAACTGACTATGGTAAAGAACCTTATGCTATAAGGAATGAAATAGATTACAAGGGACATAACTAAACGGGCTAGGGCTTGTTGTTTCACCAGAATTGCTGTTGGCGGAATATAGCCCCCATGGGACAACCATGCACGAGGGCAGAAAGATTTTATTAAGGTAAAATGTCCTATGCTTGGCAAGTCCCAAAACAATATTTTCTCATCCACAGCAAAAAGATACCCTTCGTGACTAACGAAGTGGTAGAATTACAAGTTGAGGACCTCTCAAAGCTACTCTCTCAAATTCAAATTGGGCTCGTGGTTCTTCATGCTGACATAAGCGCCTTGCTTTTATTTTCAGAAGTGGAAAGCTTGATTGTGGAAATAGAACGAAACCAACAGCATTGTATCACATCTTGGGAAACAACACTTTAACAAAGTGCTTCCTACGTTTGTACAAATCACCAAGGTACAGTAGAAACGTATTCATTTTGTATGGTAACAAGCTATCAGTTCTGCTAAGGGGCAGTATAAAAAAATTAGTTTTGATTCAGCTCTTGTTAACCCTTGTTGAATCGCGAAAGAACAGCCGAAACTTCTTTTGCCTGCTACATTATTCCGCTACATGCCTGCATGACGTAGGGGTAACGAGATTGCAATCGGTTCTGAACGGCTGATTTTGATATCACCTTCCCGTATACCAAAGGAGCGAGCCAAGTTGGGAGCTCCTGCCCGTGACAGAGGGGTATCGTGAAGTAAACGTCATGCAGTTTAATTTTTTTTTATGAGGGACCACGGTACACGGACATGGCACAAAGCGACGAGCGGTTAGACCTTCGCAGTAAAATTATTGCAGTAAGATGTGGTTCAGGTGCATGCCGAGAAATGTGACATGCACTGTGCCTTTCCTTTCCCATATACTAATTGAAATTTTGTCTTCGAAAAAGCAAAGGCAAGGCACTATCTGCGTAGGCTATTATGTCAGCGAACATTTATGAACCGTTTGTATTCGAAATTTCTGTAGGCCAGCGATACAGCCTTCGCATAGCCTGAGTCTATTTCGCACATTAAACCGTTAAACCTAAGTAAAACGAACCCAAAATTACAATTAACGAGCACAAATCATTACAGAGTGTTTGGCAAAATACTACTGCGTATTGGAGTTCATTACACTTGAATGCTTCATGAACACAAAGACTAAAACATTTACAACCCAATTACCCCTGAAAACAAGCCTTTGAAATACGCACCTGCCGCACTTTCAAGTGCCTTCTGTCTCACTTTTGTTTGCTTTTTTGTTGGCCTTTCATAAGAGCTTGCGGGAATCTTTTGTGACGACACGACGCTGGCGTTCATATGTGGTCGCAGAGGGCTTAGAGCTTTAAATGAACGACTGCCACACCTTCGTATGAAGAACATTGGACAAAGAACGTCGCAGTCAGCGAAGCTACAATTCACAGTGGTTACTGCTAAAAAAATTTCTTTCTTGAAATGCTCACTGCATGCAATCATGTAGTAAGTCACTTCGCAGATTCAAGGTCTAAAGTGATTAAGTTCTGTATCCTTGGGGAAATTATTCCGGCTTGCTTCACCTTAAATTGCAAGATTTGTGCACTTGCACTACACACTTGTACACTACACACACGATTGATTTTCGCTTTTCGTGGCAGCATGTCCATCCTACACAGGACTGTTACCTGCACTGCGAACGCCGATCACTTCTAGACCATTTTCAAAAAAAAGCCACGTGATTGTGCCAGTGTTGCTGAAATGTTCGGGATAAACTTGGGTCCCTTCCTTAGCGAAGCCACTACGCTTCGTGAACATCACGGAGACATTTGCGTTCTTTTATTCGAGAAGTTTGCCATCAGGGATAATTAAAAGGGAGCGGGGAGCAGGAGAACAAGAGACAAGATAAAAGAAAGCTACATGACAAGCGCTGACTGACAACTCAGTCTGAGCTTTTACTCCAAGGCCCAGACAAAAACAGTTGTGACGAAAACGAAGCTTTCGCGTGAAACACCTCAGATATGAAGAAACTGCTATAATCGAACATTTCACACACCGGCGCGAAAGAATAATATTTGAAGCATACGAAATGGTACGGGCCGGTTCCACGGAATGCGTAAGCGATCCGTCAATAGCGCTGACGCGCAGAGAGATCCAGTTTCTCACAGGCAACGTTATGGAAGGCGTTGTTTCAAGGATTACGGTTTGATGTATTGCACATATGAACTTGTATCTGACACGTGTTCGTACATGGTTTTTTGTATGTGTATAAATAAGGAGAAAAGTACATGTAATAAACAGTTAAAAGCTCGCACACGTGCCAGTCTTGTCTTCTTGTAGTGATTCGTCCTTGTGTTAAAGTTTAGCCTGCCTACCTGATGATTTAAAACCAACGAGCCGTCATTACAGCATTGCTTACTGTCTTTAATCAGAAAAAACTCCTAACACCAGAGCTGCTTTTCGAGCCTTGATAGAAGTGCAATGAAATCATGCTCATGATGAAGTAAACCCTTGCTGTTTACTTTATCTATCAGCGACCAATAACTTACACGACGATAAAATCTTAGCTTAGGGTCCACTCAGACATCGCAGAAAATTCAGTGACTCATGGGTCACTTATTGTGTATACATAGAGAAAACGAAAAAAGGTGAATTATAAAGCAGATTTGTTTGCTCGAGAGGTGCCGGGAAAGGTTAGCAAAAATGAATAGTAAACGTGTTGAACTCCGAAAGCCAAGACTGAGTTCCACAAACGCAATTCATGTCCTTGCATGATTATCATCCAAAATTTTGGAATGAAGTTACAAGCCTTATCGTAAACGCTAATAACGACCACTAGAACACTTTTATATAACGCTGCAGAATATTTTATCTCTTCTCTGGCAGACAAATTCAATAGAGTCAGGTTTTAGCTCAGAAAACTGCATTCACCATTTTGTCAGTGACTATGGCATCAAAGGTTCGTGGAGCTGGACAAGGAATGATGCCGGCTGAAAGCGCAAAATCAATTCATTTTTATTGCTTTCTAGCTCATGCTTGCCAAAACGAGAATAGCAGCGGTTAATACCAAAACCAGAGGCAATCGTTCCTGCTACTGATATATTAGGTGCTTTGTTACTTTTCAGTTGGCAGTGCATTTTCACTGCATAGATATAGCTTAGGTTATACGCGGACTCTTCACGTTCATGTGCGTGTAAGCCCTGGAAAGTTACTTTCTCTCCTAGCAGCGGCGTAGTGAGATTTCAGCGAAGTTATTTCACAATGAACAGCTTGTTAATAAGGTTAGGACAAAATTACCTTGGTCCTGTCTATGTGTGTCTATGCATCTGTTCCTAACAGGACATGGAGGTGCGCCGTATGTTTATTTTCAAAGAGGACATATGAATTGCTTGAAGCAGTATGGAGAAGTTATTGAGGCAAAAGCCTTTATTGCCTTATCGTTGTTGTCAGCAAGTGTCACGCTTTTGCAGCGGCTCTGATTGGCCGAGACAGGATGACGTCATGGAGGTCTCGACCAATCATAGAGCACCACTACAGTACGCGCGAATGCGCGCCTTATATGGCCCTATGCCAATCAGGGATCAAACACTAATTAGGGCGAATAAATTATTACTGATGAATATATAAAATGAATTAGTACTAATTATCAATCGTCGACTAAGTAATTACTACTTACTGCTTAATGAATAATTAAACAATGACTTACAATTACTGGTAGTTGCGTAATTAAAAATAATTACTAATTTATGCCACGCATCCGGTACAATCAACCACACAACTGTAAACGTAGAACAACTGCGAAGGTACAAGGAGAGCGATTTCGTCGCTGCCAAGCAGAATTCACTGAATAAATGCGCTCGCAGGATGCGAAAGAGTAGTCGCTCGCTTTACTCGTACGGCATTCATCGCTACATGTGCAACAGGCGAGCAGCAGAATGCAGCACTCAGGCTTTCGCCTTTCATCACTTTAGTCACCAAAGTGTCCTCGACTTTTTTTCATGTCGCCCTGCTCATTTGTCATATCGAATTCATCGCCGGCAATCACATAATATAAACTTCAGCGCTGCCCGTCTGACTACAAAGACCGTTAATCCAGTTTCACTTTGTATACCTGCTGAAGTTTCGCTTTGCACAATAAATTTTCTATTACTGACTTCACTGCTTAGCTGGACATCATTTGCAGATCGCTTAGAACTGCTAGTGTAAGTAATGCAGGGACCTCTGGTACATGACGAGAAAATTCATACTTGAATTTTTGTGCAGCTAGTTTGCTTGATGCAAAAACCGCCATGTTTTATTTCTGTTTATAGTACTGGTGACTCAGAACAGCACGCATGACGATAGTGAAAGCAATTCGCTTGAAAGCAGAGACACTGCAACATGCTTGTCGATTTTAGGTGCATTTTGACATTTTGCAGGAAAAAGAGCACCGCTTGCCAAATTGAGTGACAAATTTCGGGTGACAAAGCAAATACAAGTATGCCTTTCCCATTGTAAGTAATCACACTTCCATTTTTACAGGCAATGAAGTTTTACAAGCTGTAAATTTATCACGAATAGCTCTGAATCACAGGTGATATTAGATGGGATATAGTTGCTGTAAGGTGGGGGTTTATTTCTGCACGGCTTGAGAACTAAAGAAGCTGTATAACAGCAGTAACCGATCAACGCGATCAACCAGGCGCGCGATCAAGGCGAAGGCTACGCGGCTCTAGCGCAAGCCCGTCTCCGCCTTTACAATGGCTCCCGGCCACAAAAGGAATCAAACTGGTGAGTTAAGGGGGAAACGAGATCAAGGAGTTATAGTCAGACTTGAGGCGTTGGACATGCACTGTCTCACGGCCGCGGCGACGGACATTTACAGACGGCGTTAGGGGCTCAAAAAGGTAATTCAGAGATGATGTCCATTTCAAGGCACAATATGGACCATGATATTTTGCGAGATGTTTCCTGGAAAGGCCCGGTGTACTGGGAGGTATTCATCGCAGAAGAGAGAGCGAGGCTCGAAAGGCGGGGCAGGTGCATTGTCTTCGTTGCGAGCTTGTTGGAGGAACTGGATAGCCGTCATGAGGGACCGTGCGATCTGGCCACAATCCGGATTAGTGGCTGCTTGCGAAACAATATTGCTTTCAGATGTGTCATGATAGTAGCGTAGCACAGTATCGATGAGAACGGAGGGGAGCTCGGCTATAAAGAACAAAGAAAGGAGAAGGTCCTGTAGTATATTTTGCAGCAGCATTGCCCGCGAATGTAGTGTAGGGAAGAACCAGGTCCCAGGTCGTGTGATTCCAGCCGACATACAAAGCCAGCATATCACCCACAGTGGGGTTAAAAGATTCAGTGAGGCCGTGTGTTTGAGGGTGGTAAGCAGTGTACGTCCGATGAATTATGTTGGACTTTCGGAGAAGAGGTTGAATTACGTCGGACCAGAAGATGCGGCCGTAGGAGCTGAGCAGCTCACGAGGGGCGCCGTGTTTAATTACGTACCGCCGCAGAGGAAAGGATTCCACATCCTGGGCTGTCGCAGCCGGGAGAGTGGCGGTTTCAGCATATGTAAGGAGGCTCTATAAAACCAAAAAATCAAAAGGCTAATTTAAGGGGATCAAACACACCACCAGACCGGTCAAACTAGAAACATCTTTATTATACAAACACATTAGACTAAAACAAAAAAAAACAACAACTAACTAATAACGAGCTTAACAAGAAATATGAAGACGAATACAAACTAATAACGGTCACCTGACGCTAGAAGAAGGAAGTCCATGCAGACGCTTCCGATCGCATTGGCTCGGAGTGCAATGCACGCCCGGTGTCCACAGGCGCTTGGGTGAGGCCAGCAGGCAGCTTTGCGGCTGGGGACACTCAGCTGAGGCGAGAAGCTACAGGTATCCGTCATGCTGCAAAAACACCCGATTTCCAGGTGCATCTATCCAGCGCACCCAATACGACGCTGAACATGCTTGCTTGCTACTTGCTACAGGAACACAACAGGAGCCGGCCACTCCAAGGACTGGTCATCCGTGTTTGGGACAGGTGGAACGCGATGCGCAGGAGCTTTGTGGCTATTCTCAGATCATGTATCTCGGGTCGTAGGCCAGGCGGGACGCGATCAGCCGCGGCTCCTTGACCATTCGTCCACCAGCAAAGCTACTCCGAAGATCTCTGTCTTATAGCAAGTTCAAGTGGGAGAGTAGGTGCACTCGAGAACCCTTAGAATGCGCGCTCAGACAAGCGGGCGCCTTCAGAAGATCTCTGTCTTATAGTAAATTCAAGTGGGAGAGTAGGTGCACTCAAGAACACTTAGAAAGCGCTCTCAGACACGCGGGCGCCTTCCAGTGGGAGAACAGGAGTGGAATCACTGGCTTCCCTATTGTCACGTAGTGGTGACGAGGTCAATGACACAAATGAAGGCGTCGATGATTGCACTAAAGAAACTGTTTATTTGGGCTGACTTGCGCCCGCAAAAAGAACTAAGAACTCGCCGGCGGCGATAGAAACAAACGTGCTCGTCGATCGCCGAACAAAGAATGCTCGTCACACTCGGCAACGCTCAATTTAAAGGCTGCACAGAACAATCTAGATAACGTCGCAAACAGCTACCAGCACGGGCTGGAACATTATGGAAAGACACCCGAGTGGCCGGAACCTTCGAGACAGATCTCGGTGCATCTTGTGCTACAACAAAACTGATAAAGGTGTGACTCGCGACATCGAGCATTAACAAACAAAGATTACGGAGCCGATACGCGGTCCGGAATCAGAGTGATAAGCCTGTATGCCGGCGGCCGCCAAAAAACAACAAATACTGTTTTGAAGGTTTCGCGGCACTATGATACAGGTGGAGGGGTTTTCCACCGCTGAGCACCCGAGTGCACTCCCGGCTGCTCTCTCGTCTAAAGCGAGTGTATGGGCAGTCACGTGGATAAAGATGGCGCACATGGCGCACCATCCTGTTGTTTTTCTGGAGTCGGTGACGCTCAAAATGGCGGCTGGAAAGCGTCAATACTCGCCGACCTCTTCAGAATCCAGCAATTTTGCGTCAGGAGTGGAAAGCGTTGCTCAGCTGCTGTATGCATGTTTGACAGTCGCTGCTGGTGTCGAAAGGGCCAAAGGAGGCAAGTCGCCGTGCCATATAAAACAAGTGGACCGTGCCATATAAAAGCCATATAAAACAAGTGGACCTTCACGGAGCGTTGGCCTCTCCTCGGGTTGCAAATGCCGCCACTGTGGGCAGGTGAAGAATGCTGAGGAGAGAAGGGTGGTCACGTGGTTATGGCGCGTTGCTCTCGACACGCAGAGTGTTCCCGTGGGAGGACAGTTACACTCTCTCCGGCGTCCTCCTGTACTGGTCTGCAAACTCGGGGCCTCTGCTCTCATCCCCCCCAAAAGAATTCGCCCTTACGCGTCACTTCCCCGCATGTGCCACATACTCGCGTCTTCTCTCTCGCGGGCTGGGAGTTGCAGAAAACGTGTGCCGCTAGCGCCTTAATGCATACCGCGTCAAGTGACCTATGGCAACAATACCTCACCGTGTGCCAGATTCGGTGTGCGTGATGAGCCCGTATAAATGAATGCCAACACTGTCGAAAGGGCGACGCGGACAAGGGAGTGGCTGCAAATCTCCAGAAGTATGTTGAGTTGTGCGTCTTGCGGCGTTGGTAGTCGAGGCATGAGCATGTCACGGCAGAATATTGGACATTGGACGCGCAAGCGAGTGTGCGTCTTAAGAAGGCCTCCGTCATCGCATTGTATGTCAGTGTGAAAACATAAGCAAATGTTTTCCCATAGGTGCCGTGGAATGACAAGAGCCATTTTTGCCTATGAGAATGGCAATTTCAAGGAAAAATAGGTAGTCACGGATGTCAAAATGCGTGCGTCTCAGGGCGCACGGAGGTGTAACCACTGAGGGATAGGAGAGAAAGTCAAGAAAAAAAGAGAAGAGAATCTAGAAAGTCCGAAGGTATGTCCCTGATGGCGGGAGATGGTGGAGGAGTCTCGATTTTGCAGAGGCTGGCCATTTTTGCTGCTAGTGGGGAGCGGGACAAGGCATCGGAGTCCTGACGCTTGCGGCCGACCGACAGATGACAGGAATGTCATATTTGATCCTTGAGCCGCAGCACCCATTACGCTTTGCGGCCAGAGAGATCCTTTAATGAAGAAAGACTTCGAAAAGACGGCCATATATACACGTAAGAACGAAACCTTCTGGCGGCCCACATAAAGGCGGCTCTCTACATAGTAGTTATCGGCTTTGGTTAGTGTGCGGCTGGCTTACACACCGACATATATGTAGAATCCAGCCCTGCTCTAGACAAGCACTGGCCCGAAACCAGTAATCCCTGTCATCCTTGTGGACCCCCGCTGGAGTCGCCGCGCCTCAATGGATAAAAATAGCAGGGTCACGAAGGGACATAGCAGGGTGTTGTTGGCGCCATCGTACACAAGTGTCCAAGCAGAGAAAGCGGTATCACTGCCAAGCAGCTGAGTCAAAGTGGCAGCAATCAATTCAAAATTGCGAATAAACACCCTACAATGAGAGCAGAGCCCTAGCACATTCATAGTTATTTGTTGGATGATGGCTTGGGAAACGCAGTCACGGACCGCCGTTTGGCGGAATTAGAGCGCTCACCATCTTTCGAAACAATGTGACAAGAAATTGTGAATTCACAGGCAGCAAACGTGCATTTTTTAGGTTCAGCTTCAGACCGGGTTTTGTGAGGCATGCTACATGTGCTTCAGGTGACATAAATTCGTGTCAAAATAGGTCGAAAAGATCGTCCAAATGGCACAGACAGGTTGCTTACCTGAGGCCACGAAAAACTGTCCCTTATGCGCTCGAATGTTGCGGTAGCGTCGCATAGGCTGAAAGGCTTGACGGTGAAATCATAAATTCCGTCAGGGTCAGAAATGCGATTTTGGCCCAATTTTCAGCTGCCATTTCGACCTGCCAACTGCCAGAGTGCAAGTCAAATGAATAAAAGAGCTCCACACTGCAGTCCAAAGCGTAATAAATGCGGAGCAGAGGGTAGACGGCCTTTTTCGTTATCTTGTTATACGGCGGTAATCAACGCAAAACCTGACGGAGCAAACATCATCATGAGTACTACCGGCGAGGGCATGAGTTATTGAAAAGCTGAATAACTCCAGTAAAACTAATTCACTGCATCTGCAGTGCGGAGCTCTTCAGACTTGCGCTCTGGTTATAGGCAGGTCCAGATGGCAGCTGAAGATCAGGCCAAAACCGCTTTTCTTACCCGTGACGTCCTTTCTCGTTATCATATTATACGGCGGTAATCGACGCGAAACCTGACTGAGCAATACTTCTTCATGAGTACTACCGACGAAGGCACTGGCTATTGAAACGCTGAATAATTCGAGTAAAACTAATTCCTGGGTTGGCGTATTGCTCACAAAAGGAAAGATTCAGAGCGCCAACAAATAGACACTCACAAATAGACACACAAGACAGGCACTGACTACAGCTTCTTTTTCCATACGACTCCAAATTGTGCTCCCACACCGTCGCTAACATATCTAAACCAGTTTATGACTTCCCTGTCTAAAATCTTCAGGAGACGACTTTCTCCACTACATAATAATACCGACGTGTCACTGATGCATTCCAATGGCTGCCTGTGGAATGGCTGCCTGTGGCATGCGGTTCTTCGTATCAGCACCAGGAACAGACGTATTCACCATTATAGACAATAGTGTCATTAAGGAAAGCTGAGAGGTAGTAGATTACGTGGCTGAATAATAGTATTCATTTAGGTAACACAAAAACCTAGAGCGCCCATTGGGCATTATCGTAAGAGGGTTGGCTGAAAACATAAGTAAAAAACAAAAAGAAAAGCGGAAACTGGTTGGTTGGTTTGTGGGGTTTAACGTCCCAAAGCAGCTCAGGCTATGAGAGACGCGGTAGTAGAGGACTGCGGAAATTTTGACCACCTGAGGCATCGCACAGCACACGGGCGCCTTCGCCTCCAGCGAAAAGCTGCCGCCGAGGCAGGGATGCGATCCCGCAATCTTGGGAGCAGTAGTCGAGCGCTGTAGCTACTGCGCCACTCTGGCGGGGAGAAAAGTGCAAGCGAAAGCATACAATCAGGAAGGCGCAGAAACTGTACAGCTTGAGCAAAACCTCAGTTTCTGTGAGTTAGATGGACACGGTGTAAAATGTGCTTCTTTTCTTGGAGGATATGTCGGAGATGGGGAGGCATAGTTTCTCGGGCGGCAATCGCATCTAGTAGGATAAGTGTTGACTCTGCAAATGTTTCTGATGCAGATAATCTCTTTGGGAGTTCAAGGCATACCCGCAAGTAGCTGTTCCGCGCGGCTTCAAGAATCTTATTTCTTGTTGGAGATAATCTTTGAAAAGTAGCATACCGCTCTTTCCACTTGGGATTTTTCAAGCAGAACCATCGACCGGCAGTTACTGCTCCATCGCGTTCCTGTCATGCACTTGAAAATCAGCGATGCTGCAGCGATCCTGTCGCGAAGGTTTTTAATCTGAGGTGCCCAAGCGAGATTACTGGCAATCATAACACCTAGGAACTAGGAATCACTGGGGTCGTACATTTGATAGTGTCCGTCCACCCAGAAGGAGCTGATATCAACTCATTATTTTCTTCTGAAACCCATAGCAACACTCGTTTCTAATGAGAGGCGAAGATTCCGGGGATCCAGGTACATTTAGATGTGCAGTAACGCTCTCTGAATAAGTTGCTGCATAATCTAACGCAAACGTGATGCACTCGAAATACAGATGTCCGTAAAAATCGTTATGCATACTCCTCGTGAAAGTTTCTTGTTTTATGTATAAGGATAATATTGAACAGGAAAGGCTCCCTGATGTATGGCCTTCTTCACTTCCTGAAAGAAGGTGGACCATTTGGAGGGCTCATAAAAATTTGCCGCCCTTGTAAATAGTGCCCAATTGAGTTCTAAAACTTTCCTCCGAAGTCAAGGCTGGCCAAGGCTGCGAGAATTGTATGATGAAACGTAGAGTCAAAAGCAGCCTTGCCAAGGAAAGCGGGCTGTCGGGACGTAACTAGCGAGAAGTTATTCTTCAATTGACGAGTCAAGGGCAATGACTTCATCAGTCGATCGCCATCCTATTTCGACGAAACCCGTTCATTTCTTGAGGATTGTAATTTAGTCTCTCCAGGAACCAGGTGACACGTTTGCAGATCATCCGCTCCATAAGCTTACCTACGCTGCTCAGTAGGCGATGGGTCGGAAGGATGCGTAACTTTTTGGCTGATTAGAAGGCTTCAAGACGGGCACAATTTTCGCTAACTTCCATTCTGTGGGGACCTCACCAGACATCCAGGAAGAATTTTAAGATTTCAAGAGTCGAAGACGAAAATTGTGAGGCAGCTTTGCTATTGTTTTATATGTCACTTCATCATGACCCGCAGACGTCCGTCTGTTTAATTCCACGATAGCTGGATAGCTGTTGAATTGTGAAAGGTAGGTTCACCGCTGGCACTGTCGCCAGGCGGATTCCTTACAGGCAATCCGTGGAGTGTGCAGAAGGTCTTGATTCTGCTGACAGTAGTGTGCAGTATTTTTCTGAGGCTTTATTATTGGATCCTCTATCATGCAGAGATAGCGCTATGAAAGGGTGGTGGGGCGTGCCATACCTTCAGATATCCGTCAAATTTTGGCTACTGGTTAGCGCATTTAAAGCGTAGAACAAACGTCCCGCCATCGCTGCTGAATATTATTCAGGTAGATCGTGTGTGTTGGTCAAGAACGAAGGTCTGCAACGTTTTTTGAGTGGAAAGCTCTCCTTTCAGCTTGCCTGCGAATAGCGCACAGCTTTTGAAATGCCTCATCATTTGAGGGTAAAATAATCGCCTTTAGCTGTGATTTGTGCGCTTTCCCTCAGACAATAAGCCATTTTCAATCATAGTTCTTCACTTCGTGTTGCCGCAGTAATTCCTCTGCTTGCAGCGTCTTCGTATGCATCCCAGTCTCTACACGGCAGATGGCGCACGTGTCAAAGAATTAATTGAAGTGAATGGCATCATACCCATTCAAAATACTGCTGTTATGAACATTGAGAATTTTATGTAGAGTTTTACGTAAATTCTATGTTTATCGCTTTAAACAACCGAATTGATTTACCAGTGCAAACAAGGCGATTATGTAAGCGCTCCTTCCGTAGCTCTTTCCCGCCGGGAAATGGATATTTTGGGAAGAGACAAAAGACTTGCATGAGGTCACCCGCGCGTGTCTGTTAAATGCGCGGGGGGGGAGGGGGGTTGAGTGCGATTTCATCCTGGGCTTAGATAAGGTGTGTTTATTTTTCACATTTTCATGGTTTCATTCCTTACTTGTTCTTGCTGTTACAGTGCACTGTTATGATTTATGTGTATTCACGATCCGCAGATTACGTCGCGTGCTTGTGTTTTCTTTTTCCTTGTCTAAGAAATGAAACTTCAGTTGGTAGATTGCGCTTAACCTCAGCGTTTGTCCAGTTCCTTTGTCCGCGTAAAACTAAGCAGAGCAGCATTTGTGAGTTGGTATTTTCCTCCGCCTTCAGATCGCGTCTGCGAAATCGCTCTCCTATTGTCGCCGCTTTCTGACAACGCCCTCACCTGAAGGCGCGTGCGCAGAAGGGGAGCGTCGATTAAGACAATTTTGAAAAGGTGCTCACTTGCGCTGTTCACGGCTTTCAATTCCTCAATATGATATCAACCATAATAAAAGTGGAGGTTCATTATGATTTAATTATAGCCTAATCATCAAGCGGCATCTATGTCCGCCCCACTGTAAAATTCGCTTGCACAGACCGTACGAACAGTTTTCAAAATATCGTCTGTACATCTGAAAACAAAAACCTGCCCTTAACTCTTAACAAAATCCAAAAACTGAGCGGACATGGCTTTCTGCGCGCAGAAGAGACGCTGTCCAAAATATATGTACAAAGCCGGGCGCATAGTATCTGGTTACTAATTGATTGCGGCGCGCTGCGCAGTCAGAAAACTTAGCGCAAATGGCTGCCTGCAGTGTTCTGTCGCTCGTTGGTGGCACACACACCTGTTACTCTATTTTCGGCGCAAATGCTGTTCATATCGCAGCCAGCAATAAGTCCACGCACTTGCTTGCATGTAACCCGCACGAAAATTCGCTTAGTTCTTGAAGTCATGCTTCGCGCAGTTGTTTCGAGGAGAATACGGAAAGAGAACATTTGGGACTGGTAGGAGAATATATAAAACCAATTATGAAGCAATGGCATGCTGCAAAGATATATGCTCATGGTCTAAGATGACGGCGTTTACTGAATCCGTTAATGCCGATGGTTTCTCGCCGTTGCTGTAATCCGTAGTCCGGCGACATTTCACAGCTCTGCTATTCTGATATGTAGCAAGCACAAACCGGAGCACATGTAACATATATAGGCGCAAGAGAAATTTATGCACAGCGCAATGAAAAAGAAAATTAATGAGGGAAGCAATTAAAGAAAGATTTAAGAAGCTGTCACAAGTCTTGTAGCGTCTTCAACAAGCTTTGAAATGAACGCTTCGGGAGGAGGCCGCATAGTAGCGCAGCTGGGTATGCTTTCTGTCCTGTCTTGCACGTAGACGCGTAGGCGAGGGGGAACAATGAACCGCTCAACGAGTGCGCGATTCCCGCCGCGGTGTTGTGTTCGCAGGGGCTGCGCGTGGGAACGAAGGACCAACGACCCTCTCAACATTCCATTCGTACTTTACCCAGCCCTCTTCTGTTTGCACCGGCCAGCCGTGACTTCGGACCATGCCGATGAGCGGCCGCCAGCGCGCACCGCTCGAGTCGAGTTCTAATAAATATTTTTGTTTTGTGTGTTCGCAAACACATTGTTTCTCCAAGCCAACCATGGACATAGCATTTCTAAAAAAAATAGAAAGCCTCCCCATCTACCATCCACATTCTTGCGTAAATACATACAGTTGGTGCATCGACAAATGCGCACGTCATCTTTCCCCTCCCGTTCGCCACCTGTGATCGAACAAAGGATGGTCGTTCGACCTTTTATATTTACTTCAAAATATTATATATTGTTGCGTGATGACTGATTAATAATGTCGAAGAGGCGGTTAATTTTCGCTTTTCGGGTATGAGTAGATGTTTTCATAAAATTCTCAACATCGGCCCAGGAAACGAAACTGTCCTAATTTGCAGGCTTTTATTCATGGTAGAGCAGCAATAATTCCACACTATGTTCTCGGCATAGTTAACCGCAAACAGCTAAAGCTTATATTTATATGACATTTGATACAGAGATAAGATCGCGCTAATTTACCGAAAACAGGTAACACTGAAAATTTTTAGGAAAAAAAGGTTTTAACATTGTTTAAACTTGTTCCACTTATTCTACACAACCTCAGCGATCAAAATCATTAAAAACACCTTGTATAATTTTGTTGCGCTAGTAATCATGGCCACTTCGATAAAGCCTTTGTCCAATTATAGCGCACCACGCATTTCTAAGATCCTGCGGAATTTGTGAATTGTTCAAGGTTTTTGAATTTTGGCATATAATTTTGTAACAGGGAGAAATACATTTACAAAAGAGGATTAAAGATATATACATTGAGGAACAGCCAAGGAGCCAGGCAACGAAGGTCCCCCGTTCGACGCAACTCTTTTTATTATTCTTCCACAAACGAGCGGGCCACTTCGTCCTCATCATTCTCCAGCTGTAACAATATTTCTTCGGTCATGTTTTGTCTCGACTTCGCAAATCGACGGTGACAGACACAGCAATGAATGATTCAGAATCAATTTTGTACGCGTCGAGGTCCTGATGCGCTGTTGCATCAGGCAACACACAGATGTTTTTCGCAATCACTTTCACCTTAACGCGGATTGCACAAAAAGACGATAACGTTCAATGAGCAAGCAACGTATTCAAATAATTTTAGTAGAATGAAAAAATTGTAAAGGGCATAAAAACTGCCTCAAATAAAACAGTGTTTCTGGGCTGCATTTGTTTTTTCGAATGACTCGACAGCGCACAATATTTTCATTCCTGTACAGTTTCTTTATTCCTTTGCCACCACCTAGCGCGGTTGGAATGATTGAACTCTAAACTAATAGGCGGAACAAACTAATTTCTTTTTTATTGCCGATATATATGTTGTGCGCCTTATAAAGGTAACGGGGCTTGTCATGCTCGAAGTCTGCGCGGAAAACTGTCATTTGTTTCTTTTTTTACCAGCGTGTGAATGCCCAAAACTAAAACGGTAACCTCGAGAGACTTCCGGCTTTTCATTTTCCAGGGATTGCGTCTAGAAAGTACACACATCGTATTCGGTCCTTTCTCCAGGTAAACAGACGATGTTGCGCGTAGTTCCTTATGAATAATGCAAAAGCACTAGAACAAAAAGATCGCTGAGAAAATGGTCATTTGTTCCTTCAACTTGAGGCAACGTTTTTCTTCTCGGCAATGAAAAAGCTACCTTCTAATCACTAATTTCATGTCACATCATCATGCTATGGAGACACGATTTCGTTTTGTATGCGCGTTCTCACAACTGCATTTGTACGAGAGGTTAAGTAGATGCAGGGATGTAATCGCCGTCCAATACAATATTGGCTCGTGAATGCTAGCCCGTCTGGGGTATACATATTGTGGTCTTGCGCAAAACCCATTGCAAACTAAGTGAACCTCCAATTCTACCTCAGCTTGGGTTCGATCTGCGCTTCTTTTCAGAATGGGAACCAACCTTCAGAAACAATCTTTTGCTGAAGGAAAATTCGCAGTGATTGTCCATCATGCGTATTTTCCAGACACCATGGAGGCCAATTACAAAGATGCCTATAAGAAAATGAAGAAACGTTCTACTGCGTTGAGATTTGCACAGAATACGGTATTATATTTCCGCGAAGCATTCCAATCTTTATTTGTTCTTTTTCAACAGGCGCTATCATGCGAACATATCACTGTGACTGTAGCGCATGGGTCGATACTTTGCTCTTTGTTCATGCATGATGTCGCCAGACGCGGCTTTAGCGCTGTCCGTGTGGCGCGAGATGCACCGAGATTTTTCCTGAGTGATCGCAGCGAGGTAAAATTGTTTCTGTATCATTCGAGAGCTTTCCAGGTTCCTTTGGCTGGCTATCTTGATGGCTCTTCGCCCAGTTTAAATAGAGGGCTGATGAATGCAACGATCGTTCTTAGTCCGACTACTAGTGAGATCTTCTGCTGCTATCGTTGCCACGGGGTTGCTTAATTCTTTACCGGCGCAAGTCAGCCCCGTAAGGACTTCATTTGAGCTCAGCTCTAGTCTCCTCATTTGTCGTCAGTGGCACTGTTACCACTAAGCGACAGTATTAGGCCCCTGTTTCAATGCCTCTTTAACATGTCCCAGAAGAGCACTGCTTTAATGCGTGAAATGAAGCAATGCTGAATTGGTTCTGAAACATCACAAGGTGGCAGTTCGCAGTAACATTGAAACTACATCTGTGCTTAATGCAATGTCTTGGTTTCTACTTTGTGCAAGAAAGTATTTGTACTGAGCAAGAGAGGCACTTCGCGTTCTCATCAAAGTCTGCCAGATGCAGACAAACGACCATACACATACCGGGACTATCTGCAGATGAAACATATACAACTGTTTCCTGGAGACTAAATTAAAAGCTCAGAAATACATCTAGCAATACACTTCTGAGCATGGAGGGCCAGAAAAATGAGAGGACAAAATGTGGGTCGGAATCTGAAACTAAATTAGTTTCCAAGGTCAGTATGCGTGATCGGTTGAAGATTCGCGCAAAACAACGAATCGTGAGGCTATAATCGCACATGCAGAAGGATTATTCCAATGCTACCAGCAGCTAGAGGCCGGACAAATTGTTTCACTGATCATTGGTTCACAGGACAAAAATACACAAACATAGTTCAATGAAACGCTCTTCTTGGCGAGTTGCTTAATAGTTGAAAAGTAATGCTTTTAGCTCAAAACAACTAGGAAAAGACGAGAATAGAACACACAAATACGAAAGAACGCTACTCTCCAGTAAATTTTATTGGAAGAGCGAACACTCTTTTTATACAAACATTTCAAGTACAGAAACCTGCACGCGTGCCATAGACTGCGTACATCAAACATGCCAAATAAGCTGTTGATTAAAACTTCCTCGTGACATAAACCTATCTAAAACGTTTACTCCTTTGAATACATCACCGAGGCTACTAGCACAATAACATCCTCTTTTCTGGTGTGGAGCGCCTCAGTCAACATCTGCGATACCTCGTCATTGCCTCTTCCGATTGCCATTGTGTTTTAGCTACGAAGGGTAGGTCCACAACCAATCACATGCATTACCATGAGCCATGAAGTTCGTAAATTCTTCTGCTCAAGAAATCTTTCATATTCGCGCAAGCTCTTACTCAAACAACGTCCAGTGTCCAACGTGCACCGTACTCAAACGACGTGCAGAGTGTCCAACATACACTGTCCCGCACGTGAAAGATATGTCATAAATTATGAAAATCTTGCAAACAACATATCTGAGTTAGTACTTCTTTAGACATCTCTTGTTGTTCCTTCACAATTTACACTTCGGGCATATGCGTTTTACCTTGTAGGTCACTGAAACAACTGAAATATAGCATTTATTCTGGACACTTTATGTGGCCACCACACGGTTAGCGTGCAGTATTAATGGCGGTGTTTTCTTGGTTCTGCTTTAAATTCCTTTCTAATATATTGTTGTCATTGTCCTCTTCTTGCACTTAAGTTCTTGCAACGTTTTTTCTGCTATTGCGATAGTAGGGCCAAAAGAAAACTCGCTAATAGCATCCTAGAAACCTGTGAGCCAGAACTTTCCTGCACAGCATGGCAACCTGAAATAATGATATTATCTAACGAACATTTTATACTGGGTTGAATCATACGGCATAGATTCATTTTGGGTCCGAGGCTTATAGTACCAGAAAACAAGCTCTTCCAGAGAGAAATTCGAAGGTCCACGAGCTATAACTTGTTATTCTCCAGAACCTCATACATGAAACCTAACCCTCTTCATAACTGTTCGCATTTTTTTTTAAATTTCCAACACAATGTGGTGGTAGGTCAAGGAATCAGTTTCTTAAAACTGCTAAAAAATAATAGGTTACCTAAAAACTGATTACTTGGTTTCGGTAAAACGCGTCGTCTAAAACATTGTCAATGGGAGAGTGAAACATCTCACAAAAGACAGTCGCCATCCAAGATCCGATACATAGGCTGCTTTTTTGCACATATTTTTTGAACTCAAAGGCAACAATAGTCGCGCTCAGATTTGTGTGCCACTGGACTTGATTCGAGCTTGTAAAAGAAGCTGCTGTGCCTGTACATATATATTTCATGTGCCTTCTCCCACATTGTCGCCCATCATGATCTTATTTCTTCTCCCCTTCCTATATGCAGAAAAGCAGGCCTGATTGTCATCTTTCGGGCCGACCTCTCTGCTTTCCTTTCAATAAATCCATCTGTATATCCATCTGAGATAAAACTCTAGAAGTGACAGAAAGCCTTGAACCGTTATGCCTGTGGAGGTTTAAAACTTACCATACCATCGTTTTCAATAAACTTCAGATCTAAACTAATCTTGTTGCATGGTAGAATGAAATTTGCCCTCACATTCGATCGTGAAAATGCTGCCAAAGGCTTTGTTTTCCATAAAACATATTACAGCACTATAGTTTTAAATTTCAAACGGATCTTTTACACACATAGCATTCAGGGCTTTAGCGGATACCTTGCTCAGAGTTTAACGAAGTGCTTGCTGACAGCTTGGGAGGTGTTTATGCTGTACATTGCTGAACTAAACATTCCAAAACCTCCCACTGTATCGCTCTCCAGTAAGAGTGAATTAACCTTGGAATCGTCCTCCACATACGCTTTAATTGCCTCTTTCCTTGAGAGGCTGGCCACCCTTCTCAGAAGGCATCTAACATGGTCCTTCATTGCTGCTCGTTGTGCCATACTTCTGCTCATAGAGAGAAGTTGTGGCCCTCTGGTTCTTGGCTCCAAACTGCACTTTCCGCCTTTGTGAATTATTTCTTTAAAATCTTCCAACTTGGATGCTCCATCTAAGGACTTCAGTACACCCTCTTCCGAAAAGATTCTTTTCGCGCTTTTGTAGGTGGATCAAAATGTACCGTCACGGGAATTCGGTCGTCTGGTAAGCAAGCTTCCTGTACGAATGCAAGTTCACTTCTGCAACCTTCGAGGAAATTGGAAGATACGGGTTACGCGTAGCAGGTCACAGCACAATCTAACCCCAAAATCCGCAAGTATATCATAGGAACTGTTGCAGGTAATCGAGAACTTTTTGAAAGCTGTCGCCAAAGTCATTTGTCTGGGCCCATATGCCTACACATTCTGGACAACTTTATAAAATGTAGCTTCAACAACTTGTGCATATTTTATATAGAGCGCTGAAAGAATACATTCTATACGTCGATATAAACTTTATTGATTTGCACTTTATTTCTTTTTTCAAAACGTCGGCCGATTGATCCTCTATGGTCATCCTATTTGCCCTTCCTCAAAGGACACATTTCTGTACCACAATATCTTTCAAAGCAAGCATAGACCATTTTTGACAATATGTTTCGATACTATCCAAAAGTATTATCAGTGTTTGTATAACAGGTTTCTATGGTGGTTTGCACTGTCACTCCATCAACATGTGCAAAAATGCATCTTTAATATGCATGAATTTCTCATGAGGCACTGAAATAAATTTATATGACTCGTCGAAAAGTCAATCTTTTATAAATCTTTATTGAAAGCATATTTTATAAAACGCTCTTCAAGACAACCGAGAAGTTCTAAGAGTATCATAGGAATTGTTCTAGGCATGAACAACATTTTTCAATGGCTAATTTTGGGGCACATCTTTCCACTTGAGTACCATGAATTGAAAGATCGCACGTATTTTCATTACGCTGAGATTTCGCCCTGACGCATCGCAAGGTATGATGTGAGCGTTTTGCTGGCCTTAATTTTTGGTTAATTGAGAATATTTGTGCGTAGGTCTCCTTGAAGAAAGAAAACCAGATGGCTGCGAAACAATATTATTCACTGTCCTTTAATTTGTTGCATTATGTGAGTGCATTTACAAATGTCATATTTACTATTGGACAGCAGTGTTTACTAAAATATTTCCAAATAAACTGTTAATCGAAAGGGGCAAACATCGCGTTCCGTAACTAATGCCAAGTTCTGAAGTACAGCCTTCTAACTTCATTACACTAGCGATGCGCGGCACTAATAAATGTAGAAAAATATTTTTCTTATGCACAGAAATCCTTACGTAGAACCAATACAAGACACTGCACGTATGCTTAAACCTACACGAGAAGTTCCATAATTTTTCTCAACACGCTGGATAAAAACAAACTCGCACTAGGCTATGCTAATAAGCCAGTGATTCCAAATTTTAGTACTCATTCGCAGTTCTACAGCACCGGAAGAGGCATCGCAACGAACATGTAGGTTTATCTTATATCATCCGTAGGAGAAGCCCAGCCGTAACCTGCACTCTTGGAAGGCATCTTCACAAACCTTTCTGGTGGCTTCCCCCAGAGATGTGTACGCGAGTGACCAACACATTGACGAAAGAAGAAAAAGTTATGTGCCGCAGTTACTAGTAGCCTACACTCTAAACAAGCTAAAAAACGTATTTCTTTAGTAAAGCGTGGCAAATAAATCCATAATCCGGGCGTCCATAATTATTTATATATCTGCAGCGGCGTTGCAGATTGTTTAAATCCTTTCTCATGATACAAAACAACAATAGAAATGATAATGCATTTAAGCGAGATGAGCGTGATTCTTCTGCATAGCAAAGGTCATATGGCTATAATTGGACTCAAACGAAGAAGCTCTGCCAGTGTTCAAAATTACAGAGCTTGGTACAAACATAAACCTTCGGGTGTTCCTAAAATAGGGCTGCAATAATATGGATCTTTAGACTCCTCATATTCCAACAGTTTTTATACAAAGCAAACCTCTTTTGAAATAACGGCGGTCTTTAGAGGATGAAATGTATTAAAAAATTCAAACCACATTACTTTTTCAAGAATTTTTATCACCCAGTAGTTGAAAAAACTTAACGAACAGGGCGCAGGGCATGATGCCTGCATAATTAATTCTAACCATTCATAAATATATGACACCATTTGCATTAAGATGCTCCCACATGAACAGCAGCAACAAAAAATAAGTTTCGGTTTTCTTCATGGTCCCAGTAATACAGTCTCTAAATTTAGAATTGAAATTCCGAAGATTAATAAGTTCCTTTGTTCACCTTGAATCCAATTTAGGTGCTTTATGACCACAACTGCGGTTATAAATTGCTATATTTCCATGTATACTATGGATGCCCAAAATAGCGTATACTCTGCTTATTATGAAGCGGGACGCACTGTCCTTAAATCATCATTTTTAAAATTACACTGAGAAAACCTAATAGTAGCAGCATGGTGAATTTAAATACAGGGGCTAAATCCTGTGGAAAACCTCAAGACTACTAAGGTACGATGCTGCAAAAGCATGAGCGTGACCGCAAAGCCAAAGGAGCCTCTTAACATTGCACCGTAAATCTTCAGCAAGACCGCCACATTTGTGCTTATGCAAGCATTCACGAGGCCAAAGTAGAAAATGACATGTTTTTTCTAACAAAAGCAGACATGTCGACCCGAGCTTGTGGCACTAGAGGAAGCATCGTTACGCGCTCAATGCGCTCCACGGCCTACCCCGCCCGGGTGGTGCAGTGGTTTTTGCGCTCGATAACTGTACTCAAAGATG
>JAJIZL010033601.1:85594-102838 GCA_023969395.1 Amblyomma maculatum
TCAAAGATGCGGGGTCGAATCCTGGCCTGGGCGGCCGCTTATTGGTCCCGGCGAAAATCAAGGCGCCCGTGTGCTGTGCGTTATCAGTGCACATTAAAGAAACCCAGGTGTTGGAAATTTCTGGACTCATCCACTACGACGTCTCTCAAAGCCTGAGACGCTTTGGGAAGGTAAACCCTACAAATCAACCAACCAAACGACAGAGCTTGCCATTTGACTCCTTAAAGCAATGCCCTGCTCGCACGTTAGACACTTAGACTCCAGATCTCCTGGCGAACATGGTTAGAAAGCCCGGCCTCACCTCGCCCTTAATCTGAAAATGTTTCTGCTCTCCTCTCCCTGCCGAGTCTTTCCGCCAATGGGGTTTGCAACACGCATTTTCCTACATGTCAGAATTTAAGGAATTGATAAACGTAGAAGATTTGAGCAGTTGTCCGAACAGAAAAGGAAATAATGCATTTATATAAGTAACAGTAAACAAAATGACAAATCAAGTGTAAAATGTTGGGATTTTATGAATGATGTCATCTTTCCTAATTCTTATAACATCTGACACAATAATATATATAACCCTCCGAACAATAAACCCTATTTCTCTTTCAGGCAAACCAGAAGTCAGTAT
Organism: Amblyomma maculatum; assembly: GCA_023969395.1. NCBI lineage: Eukaryota > Metazoa > Arthropoda > Arachnida > Ixodida > Ixodidae > Amblyomma > Amblyomma maculatum. Next base: position 86,217 of record JAJIZL010033601.1, read on the forward strand.
ATTTTGATAATCTCGAAATAGATACTTGTTTTAGATTTACTGTGTTCTCAGATTTGCGACGCACCATAAATAAGCTAATTGGAGCAAGCATCCTGCCAAAAAAGATTCTTGTTTTGAAAAAAAAAAACCCTTCTTCGGTAACACTCTTCGAGACGTATTTTAATCCTATGCGAGTCGAATTCTTCTATAAATAATATCTTAAATAAATTCCGGTTGTGGGAAAAATAACGTTGCAATTGTGGCTAGAAGCTGTTTTAGAGCGCATTACTGCTTACTGTGCAGCTGGGTAATAGCGGCAACCTTAAGAAGCTCGATGAAAGTTGTAAAGTCAAATTTTGTTCATATTATGCTTCATTAGTTCAACTTAGAGCATGAGGATGCAACATGGGGAAAAATGTCTCCTTTTCTTTCTATTTGCTGTTCGATTGGAACCTACAAAGTTCGATTTGCATCTCCCGCTACCATCTCGAATGGTCCGCCAAAGATGGTAGCTCGTGCCAACCTGCATTGTCACCGGTGCCGTATATTAAAAAAATCGAATACTGCATTAGGATTTTTCGCAAACATGTCCGTCGCAAGGGATTTGATCTTATATATAAAAGGTACCGACACACTGCTCGAGAACAACGTTTTAGAGCTCTTGTCGATATGACATCTCTACTTGTAGCCTCGAAATCTTCTAGGTTATCGAGAAGCTGAAGTAGTCATCTACGAGAAAGGAAAAAAAAAAGGACACATTTGCTGAAAATCGGATCTATGCGATTGCTTCTTTGTTTTTTTCGGATAGGCGAAAACGGAGTTCAAGTTAATAAAGATTTTAGCTTTTTAACAGTCTTCAGTTATGATAAAGCCACCATGAAGCTTGTGTGGAGGTAGCACTAATGCAGCTTTGTATAAATTTGGAGAAATCTCTTCTTTTGCGGCACTGAATGTCAGGCACGAGCTTTTCAAAGTATTTCTTTTTCCCTTGCATCTTTTTTAGGCGTGTCGTTTGGTTCTTTTATTTATAAAACACGTGCTGGTTCTTTTTTATGCAGTATTCTTAAACCACATTTCATCATTTAGAAATAAGCTTCATGTGATCTCGGCTCATACAAGGCTTCAGATTTCTTTGAGTTCACTGAACACCCAATGTTATAAAAGCTTCCATTTTTATCATGCAATAAAACGAAAACAAAATAACTGGTTGCTTATCAGATATTGCCGTACATTCTGCTTGATCGGGAAATTCAAACTTCCTGGGCTCGGTCTTTACTGTTTGTTTATTAGCTATGGTCAGTTTTTCTTTAATTACATAGTGATCACTAAAGTCAGGAAAAGCAAGGACATCAAAAAGCAACTCAGCCTCGTTGCAAACCATCGGTTATAGAATTTTATAACCACGTGTAGATTGAGATACGTCTTGCACGTAATTGGGGGCATCGCACAAGTTTTTAGGGTCACAGTATGCATCCACACAAGAACTCGGAATGGAGATTCCATTACTCCAGCTTAGAATAGAAGAAAATTAAATCACCTTCAAGAAGCTGGCAGTCTCTAGAAAAGGCACACGAAATGGTTTGTAGTTCTTAGATAGCACGTAATTCCGAAGCTCTGGGGTGGTAAAATACACCGATAACGAACGTTCAAACCTCAATCTGTGTGACACGAGATCAGATTGACACAATGCATTTTAATTCATAAGAAAATCTAAGCCGTGTAAGAAAAATACGTTACATTTTACTGGTGGGTACCATTTATGCAAAGATGGGCAAATATATGAAGCCTGTCGACGCTGCCGAACTTGAAAATTCAGCGTTAGCCAATTAAAGAGCATCATTAATGATACACTTCTATGATAGCATAGTTTTTCCTTATTTTTTAACTTTAATTTTTATTGCGAAAGCAATACTACTCTTAGTTTTGAGTCTTCAGCGTGATGCGGCGGTGGCCATGCCTTACCCATGTGACACTGTGATGTCACACCCCACGTGACACTCGGGTGAGAGCTGGGCTACAAACTCAAGCGGTCGGCGTAGCGCGGCGATAGCCACTTCTTACCCACGTGACGCTGTCGCACTACACCTCACGTGACACAAAAGCAAGAGATGGGCTCTCAACTCAAGCGGTCGGCGTGGCGCGGTCGGAGCCGCGCGGCTCAGTTGATAGGAGCTGCCATCTTAGGTCTGTCATTTCACATGGGACGGTTATATCAGAATCAGCCTGCTAGGACCCTGGCATTCACGTTACCCTTATAGGCCTCTAAGGCACGTTCATACGGCTTGGGTAAACCGGGGCTTAATATGTGGGCTCAGGAAGAAGAAAAAGAGAAGAAGAACGCTCGGTCACCCGTAGCTAATGCTTTCGCTCAATATTTGGTTCAGCAGCGTCGAACTTTAGTAATTTTTTTATGATGCAGTGATCCCGCATTATGGATGAGGATGCAAGGTAGACGAACTGTAATAATGCTGAGGCAAACAAATGTTAAAGCATTATTGCCAAGTCTCAATTGCGGCATTACCCCAAAGTCACTGAATATGAATGCAGCTAGAGCTTTAAAAGCTTTTCGGAGGTCAGGCAATGTGTGGATATGGAACTTGGTCCGAGAATAGCAGGTGGGGTTATTAGTTCAGTTCGCAGAAAGCAATATCTTAGGAGTTATAAGAATGCCGTCATGAGCAAACAGAAGAACCGGATCTGGGCTTGAAAAATCCCGAAGGGGAGACATATATCGAATTGATTTTACACAATGCTTTAAAGAATTATTCTTTATTTGAAGAGGGAATGTTGCAGACGGGTATGGAAGAGGCAATTATAATTAGCGTCGAGTGAAGGTAGCCAATTGCGGCTCTTGCTACAGTGAGTTATTTCAGCTTTCGGCAAGAAAGTTCACCTTGGTCTACAAACAATGAATAGCATCAAATATATCATTCCTGAGTGTGCGCTACCATTATGCAGTAGAATAGTTAGAAATAATATCGGGAAACTATGAAAGCAGATGGAAGATTTGGTCAAGAAACGTCAAAGCATGAAAGCCTCCAATCCCACCGACTGAACAGAAATGGAAGATTTATAGAATGTAATTATTACGATTGGAATATTCGACATAAAGAAGTACAATATGAAGAACATCGACAATCATTTAAGGAACTGTGATAGCCTGAAGTCGAAGAAGAGGAAGTTAGTCATACGCAGAAATTAAATGTTCATGTTAAGCGGCAACGCGGCTAATGTAGCAACTAATATGGAAAAAATAACCGAAGAAGCCGGGAGTTCTATACTAACTTATGCATTACCTAAACCAGCTTCGACAACAAAGATATTGGCAGCAGTGAAGAATCAATCAGACCTTCCGCCCGTAATGAAGAGGAAATTTAAGAAACTTTGGAAGCTTTGAAAGCAGCAGGAGAGGGTCAGGCAACTAAAACGTTTTTGAATGGTGGTGGGGATGTGCTAAAAAATAGTCGCCCTCAACACACAATTTCAGATCGAATGAGATCGATGGTACCAGACTTTTTTCAGGTTGCTAACATTGGCTTTATTCATTAAAAAGTGGAAACTATGGAAAAAATTACTAGAAGCCAGCTTACTATCCGTTACATAGTATTTAGTGGCGTAAATTCTTTACATCGGCAATTGAATCAATGCAATATCATGCTCAATCAATCAAAGGATCAAGCAGGTTTTCAGAAATGATAATTTACAATCGAGCATGTCTTTATATCAACTAGGTTATATAAAAATGTTCACAGTACAAGCTTTCCTGTATATCGCATTCAATGTTTAAAGAAAGCCTCTGACTCGGTTGAAACATCAGTATTCATGTAGACATCGGGAAATCAATGTGTAGGTTGTATATGTGAGAGAGAATTTGCATGTACCCATTTTTAGTGGGAGCGGAACAACTCAGTTCTCCTAAATAAGTAATAAAATTTCAAAACACAAAGGTGCTAATAAGGTGACACGATATTATGAGTACTATCACAGCTCGCTTAGAGGCACAATATAGGAGTTCGGATAGCAATACTTAAAGTTAACGGCTGGCGTAGAATACCTCTGTAATCTGAGATGAGCTGATGGCATTGCGTAGCAAAGTAACTCAAGGTACAAATTGCGAAGAATTATGGCTTACATAAATAGGAAAATAAGAAAGGTAGCCGTAAATATATATAAAAAAACAAGGTATTGTGCACCAGCTGTGGAAAGGAACTCTCATTTACAACAGGTAGTGAAGCGCTGAAAGTGGTAGTAGAATATGCCTGCTTGAGAGAGGTAGTAAACGCAGATGCGGACAAGAGAGAAGTGCTATGAGAATGAAGTGGGCATGGAACGCATATGGTAGGTACTGCCAAATTATTGCTAATAGCTTACCTGTAACGCTCAAGAGGAATCTATAACATCTACATCTTACGTGTTAACATCTATGGGGTTGAAATCAGGACGCTAACGGAAAGAGTTTTACTTCGGTTGAGAAAAACGCAGAGATCTATGGAACAGAAAATGATGGGCGTAATATTTGAAATATGGGAAAAGGCAGAGTACGCCAGGGAAATATGCAAGTGCACCAAAAGTGTGGCCCCAGTTGGTCCTATTTAGGGACAATGAGCTGGGGAGCATCCTTAGTGCATTAGTTCTCAGTGGCATGTTCGCAAAAACTGTTTAGGCTTGCCCCTGTTCATGCTACATAGGTCCCATATGTAGTTTCTTCGGGATAATGCAGAACACATCTCTGTATCCATGCCTTAAGCAATATTTTAAGTTGGTTTATTGGAAACGAAAGGGCTGTGCTTCTTACACTTCGCCTGTGTGCACCCTATGTAGTCCTCCCGGAGAAGCAGGCCTCGAAAGGCTGTCATAAAAAATTGGAGCTTTTAATTTTTCATAAGGCAAATTAAATGCGCCTTTAACAACAGTCGGCTGCAGGGCATGGAAGTAACAGATGCCCTGGGCTCAGGCTGCAAAACGACTCTCGAAAAGCGCCAATAATCTATAAACTAAATTGGGCGGTCCCCCAAACAGACTAATACAAAAAAGTATCAATAGAAAACCAGGCATGAAAAGAACACGACGGCTTCAGAGTTAAAGACGCGTTCATCATATGCATAATTAAGTACTCCCTCCGGTACATAAAAGTTAGTAGAAACAAGGTGGACAAAGTCGAAGACTCCCATATTGGCGCTTAAAAAACCGCCATGTGTCTGGCTCGACTCGCAACGAAAAATACTCAAACTGCAGCAAAATCAAAACCTTGGTGTGGGCTAGTCGGTGGTTCATCATACGTAAAGTAGAAGAAGCGCAAAAAACAGGGCCAGGGCTGGGGTTGACTAATGGCTGACATTTTATTCAAAAAGGCAGAGCTTAAGTACAGACAGGGCATCGCATGACGAAGTGGAAAATTCATCGGCACAGGATAGTTTATCCAATCAAACGTTTATCACAGAAGCCATAAGAAAAAAGAAGTGTCTTCCTGCTAAGGTGGCTTCATCGCTCCTCTCAAAATTCTTGCCATCCTTGTAAGCACCTTTCCTGTCTCCAGAGAAGTGGATCCTCTACTTCCGAGGAACCACCAGACGTCCTCTCGGCGTTAGGTTGCGAGACCTCCAGCCCATGCTACCCATGCATGATTGCAGCTAAGGTCGGTACGGAGGCTAGACCTAGTGCTGCCGCTGCCTCGCTGGCAGAGGTAGCTTCACCGGAGTTGCTCGCTGCAACTCCTGCCCTGCCGTCGACACCTCAACCACACCATCGGCCTCAGGTCCAGCTTGGTGCTCCCGGTTCTACACCACCAGCGCCCATTCAGCCTTCCCAAAATGCACAACAGCCCATAAGTTTTCTGGGCGGAGCACCGCTATGGCCACCCAGTTAACACGCCGAGATGGACATCCAACCGTGAGACATGAGGACGTGCTCTCCAATGGACTTATTGGCACCACCATCCGTGTCAACGAGCACCCGTTCCCCTCACAAGCGCCCTTCGGAAGATAATCAACCGAAGTCGTCCTCGGCAAGCGGTGGCTATCAAGGAAAGCACTCCTGTTTACCTATCGAAAACCAGGTTGCACCTACATCGGGATCGACGTCTTATAAAGTGGCGATTATATCTCTAGCCAACAAAAGCCTGACCGATATAGCAAATAGGATCATCCAGGTCAACTTGGACGCGTGTCTCGGAACCAGAGGTTTTCGTGGCTTCACGGCAAACACTAAAGCTGTGTGGCTCCCGACACTTACTGCGGTGGAACGTATCCAAATGCTTAGTTGTATTTCAGTCACAAGTGAGATCTCAGTGCCTGTGCAAGTGTATCTAGTTGAAGGCTCCGACTTGCAGCGTTGCGTCATTTGCAACGTCGACATAAACGAAGATCAAACAACCCTTCACCGTGAGCTGTACTGCCTAACGCACCGAGTCATACAGGCCCGACACATAGGAAAGGGGCGTTCCTGCATGATCACCTTGCAAGGCCCTCCGACAGTCCCAGCCTGTCTGTACTACTACGGCTGCATATTAAGGCCGCGGCCGTATAAACCGAGTGTATATTACTGTTACAACTGTTTCCGGGCAGGGAACATGCTCAAATCTTGCCCTTTTGCTACTGCCAATGAAGGTGCGTCTAAAGGAAAAGTTACGTACCGATGCGGCCTCTGCAAATAGGGCAACCGCGAGATAGCATCTCTAAGCTGTCCGACAAAACAAAAGGCAACCCTATTGCAAAAACCAGCGTCTCCAGTGCGAAACCAGTAAGATTTTCGCGCTGGCTTTGCACTGGATCTGCTGGGCACGCTGGAGGTCTGCGATATTCACTGGAGCAGTAACGGGAAGACACTGGCTGCACTGGTGCGATGGGAGAAAAACGCTGAGATTAGACTTTTGACGCTGGGTGTGTCGCTGGCATCCACGATGCACTGGGAGAAGCGCTGTATGTGCGCTGGGCCGCACTGGTCCCAGTGTCCCAGTATAGCCGGTGCGGCCTGCGGCGTCAGCCGCAGTAGCATCCCTCAGGGGCCAACAGGGCAACAGCGTACTTTCAATCGACCATCGGGGGCATATGAAATTATGGTTCAAGCAAGCGCTTTTTGCTGCGAAGTCGTTGCGCATTTGTAAGAAAACAAAGGCAGTATCTTTTTTCTAGAGTTTCCATGTTTCGATAGGTCGTTTCGAGCGTTTCGAGAGCGACAACGATCGCCGCGCCTCGATCTCATGACAGACTGACGATTAACGCACTACTAAAGCTGCAATTGAATAATGTGGGCTACCATGCATAACCAACTTCACAGCTGATCTTAAAGGCACTCTAACACAATGATTACTGCCAAAATGTTCAATGCGGGCTCAATCGCAGGCGAGCGTAGCCTGCACAACGGCCCAGTATCAACAGCAGAAAGAAAAACTAAAACGAGGAAGAGAGTAGTTTACCGAGCGATGGGTCCATGAGAGAAAAAGCAACAACATACAGCGCTTGTAATACATAATATTTGGCGGGTTTCTCAAGCTTTCGCGCTCCTTCTTACTCTGCGTATCAAGCAGCCGAGCACTCGGTCATCGCAACGCTTCCCGCAGTGTTTACATACAAATAAGGTTTAGTTACACGCAATTAGGGTCATCGCTGCGGCGCTTGCCGGTATTGAAGCTTGGTCGCACGTTTTTCCTTGAAGCCTTCTACTAAAGCTCCGTGTTCAGCGAAAATTACGGCCACGGTAGCAGAGCCCCACCCAAGAGCCAGCGTTGGTAAATTTGCCAGCGCTGTCAAACTCAACATGTTAAAATGATTCCAGTGCACAAAATAGCACGCATAGGCGCCCAGAACATTACTTGCAAGTCGTGAGAGCAGACAGCAAGCTAAAATGATCAAGAAGTTGCGATTGTTAGAGCGGTAGCAATGGCCTGTAGACTGCGAAACATGAAGTCCCAACCTTATAAATGCGGGTCCTGACATAAAATGCAGAAATATTTTCACAAAATCCAGTTCTCGGCGTGGCCGAGTGGTTAGCGTGCTGAACTAGTGATTGGAATGTACCTGGGGGCTTGGTTCGAGGCACCTTGATACACTGTTTTTTTTTCTTTTTTTTTACTTTTTTAAAGGTTTTTTATGTACCTAACTTGTTTTGTTACCTTTTAATTTTTATCCCACGCCTTTTTCGGGCGAACAGTGCCGCCAGCGCGAAGCGTCCCAGTATGCCGCGTCCCAGTGCGCCCAGTGTCCAGCGTCATACTGGGACCATAATCAGGTATGGCGCTGGGGCGCTGGCTCCCAGTGGCATCAAGTCCAGCAGTGACATTGACATTCAGTCCCATGCCATTGAGTGGGCTGGTGTCGCCGAAGGTGGTAAACCCTCGTGACGACCAAATATAGGCGCCTACGCCCAATTGCTATAGGTTCCATATCGGCTCTAGTGGGACAGGACGCGACAGCCTGCATTCTATCCACAAGCGTTCTTTTTATATATTGCCACGTGCCTAGCGCCGCGCGACAGCCGTGTTTGGCGCCGACGACGACGAAGCGGTTGTTGTTGGCACGAGCGGCGCGCTGGTGCTGGCTGGACTCTGTGTTCGGAACGACAAGCGACCTTATTCTCTGGTCCTCGGCTACGTGTACCTTCACGGCTTCCTGTGACTTCAGTCGTGACAATATATTGAAGGCTCGTGTAACAGTAAGGTGGGCTCTATGCACGAAAAACATATTCCAGACCATTGGCCTACTATCACAATTGCGCTGAGGGTCTCACATCGGTCATTGCTGGGTTGACAAAATTTCGTGCCTGCATGTTTCTTACATCAGAATTGCTAGGAATGAGGGTTCATGCAGCCCATACAGGGGCCGCCTTCGCGTGAAAAAGTGCTAGCAGAATTAGCACTGCTGTTTGAGGTCCGCTGCTATTACGGCTTTGGCCGCAGCTTGGATGTACACACCGGAGTACCTACATACTACTACTGTGTGCACATTCTTGCTTGCTTTTTGTATTAGGCATTAAACTAATTTTCGGTTATAGGTCATATATACAGCAATTGTAAGCACCCTTCAGTCGGCTTTAAATGAAACATTTCATGGGTTTGTATCTCCCTGTAACATGAAGAGCGAAAATGTGAGCTGGCCTACACATTCGTTGCGGCATCTCCTTAAGTTGACATGGCGAGCGTTCAAATCTCGGTACATTACTCTTATTTCGAACACACAACTGCCTGAACTAGGTCTAACAGGAAGTCATTGAGGCGACATTGATAATATGTAATTGTTTTTAAAATTTATTGTGGCTTACTTAGGGAAGTCAGACATATAATAAATAGAACCATAATATTAGACTATTGTTCAGTAAGAGATTTCGGAATATGGCTGCCAATCAAATATAGTTAAATGGTCTCTTAGCGCAATAATGTGTGCAAGCCCAGATAAAGCCTGCCTTTGCAGCGCTTGGATCGGTCTCATGTTATTATGGGAGATTCTAACCGTAACCAAATAGCAAACCTCCAGCCATAAATGCTTCCCTATGTGTCCAAAGTTGGCCCATCGGTGGATGTTATCGACAAGCGAACATTTGACTATTAGGGGAGGACTGTGGGCCGCTCCACATGAGTTTTCTGAATTTTATCCAAGTGCGACTCATCAGGGTATTTTCGGGCACTCCCTGCGTAAACCCCTGTTGCAGAAGGCGTATCGAGCTCATGGGAGCTTCCCTCATTTCCTATATCGCACTCACAGGCGTCCCCAAAAAATAGCCCACTTTGTGCTAAATGATTAACTCAAGTGAATGACATTTAGTAAAATCTAGCAGAAACGGGCATGGAATATTTAATGCAAAGAGAGGACAACTGATAGTCGCTATGGGTAACAAATTGGGGTCAGGGAAAGCGTAGCAGGGAACGAAAGAAAGTTAGGTGGATCGAATAGGTTAAAGAGTTTGGCGGGTACAATTAGAAGCAGCTAGAGGTCAAGAACACTGTTGAACTGTATGAAACAGAAGCGAACAATGACAGATGCGTAGGCGCAGTTCAAACTAATCCAAAATTTTGATCACAGGAATGCCTAGATCTGGTCCGACTGCGTCTTGTCTTCACGTAGCTGAGAAATTGTCTTCGTCTTGAACAAGATGTCCTCGGAGCGACCAGCGGAAAGCATGAACATCTGGAGAAAAGCCTAGGGCCTCCGTCACTTTGGACCCCACAGCACCGGCACTACCACACTCGTGGCCTATGCAAGCACACACCTCTTGGAATAATTAAGAACGCTGCCTGTTCTTGAAAACATCACATGTCAACCCGGCGGTCGTAGCGGACACGTTGCGGTGCGCGGAAAGAGCGCCATAGCCTGTGATTCGCATCCTTTCCTTCCCGCTACGCAGCGCTATCTCGTTAGACACCCAGGCCTCTAAGTGCCCTCGCACGTATGTTTCGAAGGGCCACAAGTCTGTCTTTCCACATGCTCCCCCTCCTCATCACAACAGACCGTACCAAGGAAGTTCTTGACTGATTGCTCAAGATCGTTCTTGGCTGCTAAAGCCGTCGCTTTATTCGAAATATAAGGAACTGCTTAACCTGCAAACTTTACATGCTATAGATGTGTGATCCAATAATAAATATAAGATATTAACGATGCGCCACTACTGATATATACACTCCCAAACTACTGTAGAGTGTGTAGGGCGGCTGTTCCGGTCTCAAATAAGATGCTTCGACTTGGGTGGCAATTAATACCGCATTAATACCGTTTCTTGGGCTAGTTGGTTAATATTTGTACTGTGAAAAACTGCGCCGAAATAAACACACCTCGCAAGCTAAGCGGTATGTCAGCTACCTGCACTGACAGAAAGGGGTGGCCGTTTGGTGCCCAGCTTTCAATAGTTCAAGCCAGATTAAGGGTCGGAGCCAGAATTAGCAAACAAAACACACTTTATGCACAGCAACAGACGATACAGAGGAATTCATATTAATAAGAATACATAGACAAGAGGTTCATCGAAAGGCAATGCAAAGCATGCAACTAAATATGCTCTAATATACAAGAGAAGCTTCACATCAATGAAGAATGCACGAGAGAGGCCGAGGAAATAAACAATAAACTGGTCTCCGTGCACTGTCGCAACCGATCTCTGGCGAGTCACGATGTGGCCGATTTGCGGACGTGAGCCTCTCCCTCACAGTACAATGGGTTTGCCGAACAGCAGGTTGAACAGGAGGTGAGGGAGCCGAGCAGTAGTACTCACTGCGAAACTGGCGCTAACACTGGCTGACTAGTTGAATTGACTCTACCTCAATAAATAGGGCATGCCGCGCCTGTCTGTTACAACGCGCCAAGGCAGGCGCGCATATACACGTAACTTTCACTGCAGAAGCGTTCTCTCTTGCTCCAGCCGGGATGCGCGGCTTGATTAGTCAGCTCCGGCTGAACCTTCTGGAGCGTCTGTTTGTTTCTCCGGCCGAGTGAGTTCTCTCCGCCGCAGAGTGATTGGAGGTGATTCCGACGCGCGCAAGGCTAGGAGCTGTTCTCGCGCGGAAAAGGAGACGTTTCTCCAATCTTCTGAAACCATCTACACGATATCACGGGCGCGTTTCTTTAGCGCTGCTCTGCCTCAATGAAAATATGCGCCCAATTCGTCACAGAGTGACACACTAGAAATGGACATTGCCAGAGTAACTATAAGATGGTATCAGTAGCATATTCGTAATTTATGATCAATTTAGCATTTTGTTGCAGAAGAAAGCGTTCACAATGGAATTCCTATAACTTCTTGCTCAGAAGCATTTAGAACTAGCAGTATTGTGTCCTGCCCAGCATTTAGAGTAAATTTCTTCTTTTTTTCAGGAGTGGTCCCAGGTGGTGAGTATTGCTTCTGTAGTTTTTGGAAATGCATAGGGTGCTTTACTTTTGCTAAGATTAGAGAAACGCGGCGAATCACGAATACGCTAATCGCGTGCATAAACGTCGAAAGATAATTGTTTAATAACAATAATAGCCTGTGCGCGGTAATATCTTTTGAGCCTTGCTTTGAAGCATCCATGCATAAGGTTCTTCTATGGCAATATACAATATTTCTCGTTGCGGAACAAAAACCGTGCAATTTATGTCCAAGAAGCATTTACTTAGGCTTGCGACTACTTAGTATTTAGCAGGGAAATGCTTGTATCTTGCAGTAGCGAGACAAAAGTTGAAGATCTCTGTTCTGAATACGTTTTCTTCAACAGATTACTGTGACGTTGATGGAACCTTACCATACAGATAAAGTATTAGGCAACTGAAGACGGACTGATAACAGCCATTTATTTGATGACTGGCGCCTGCGAAATTCTAGCCTACTTGGCAGAGCTAATGGCAGCAAATGTTCTGGCATGTTATCAACCTTCAAATATATCTTGCGTTCAGCAGCGTTCAATTTAAAGTCACTTAGAAACATCTAGATCAATCAGCTAAAAGATACAGAAAACGTCGAATAATATGAGAAGAATTGTTCTTGTATGCAGTCGTTTGAAGCTAATATCAGCTCTTGTCACGCTAGAAAGTATCGGTTTTCGCGACAGCGAGAAGAAAAAGCAAGGGGCACAAGATGTTCCTGAGTGCTACAAACACAGTGATAAGACGCGAGCAGGCAGCTGTTGGATCAAAAGATAAAAATTTCAAAGGTTTGTGGCGTTCCTTTATATTTAAAAGGCACCGCCTCGAAATTTTAAGAATAAACTGAGATAGGTAAACAAAAAGACTCTAAACTATACTAGGTCCTTAATAGGGCTTTACTACAAAACTGCACCCCTTCATGGATCACTGCCTTGTCGCGGCGGAGGGGCTTGCGAAACTCGTTGAAATCGTGGGCTCTGCTGTGTAGGGCCACCCAAGATAGACAGGTCACGGCAGAGAGTTCGGACAAAATGTGATTCACTGGAGAAGGTAATGACAACCCACTCCAGTATTTCCTGCCAAGAAAACCCTATGGCCAGTCACAATACCATTAAAGATATGGCGCCGGAAGATGAGCCCCCCAGGTCGGAAGGCGTCCCACATGTTACTGGGGATGAACAAAGGGCGATTCCTAGTAGCTCCAGGACGAATGAAGCGGCTGGGCTAAAGCCAAAAGGACGCTCAGTTGTGGATGTGTCGGAAAGTGACCGGAAAATCCGATGTTGCAAGGAGATATATCACATAGCAGCATGGAATGTAAGATCTATGACGCAAGGTAAACTGGATGTCGTCAAGCGAGAAATGGACAGATTGAACACTGATATCTTGGGTATCAGCGAGCGCAAGTGGACCGGAATGGGAGAATTTAACTCCGGCGACCATTATGTCTTTTATTGTGGGCACGAATCCAAGAGAAGGAATGGGGTCGCTCTCATAGTAAACAGAAGAATGGGCAAAACAGTGCTAGGGTACAACCCCCAAAACGACCGAATGATTTCACTTCCGATCCAAGGTCACCCTTTCAACATAACAGTTATCCAAGTCTATGCACCGACCACTACTGCTGAAGAAGCTGACGTTGAAAGATTTTATGCAGATCTACAATGCCTTTTAGACCGCACCCCATCATCAGACGTCGTTTTTCTCATAGGAGACTGGAATGCTAAGGTCGGGAGGGAAGAAATATCGGGAATTATAGGCAAGTTCGGTCTCGGCGAGCCAAATGAAGCTGGGCAGAGGCTAGTAGAGTTTTGTCAAGAAAACAACCCGCCAATAGCGAATACTCATTTTCAACAGCACAAGTGGCGCCTGTACACATGGACTTCACCGGACGGTCTGTACAGGAATCAGATCGATTATATTCTTTGCCGGTAGATAAGGAGAAGCGCTATAAAAGCAGTAAAAACAAGGCCTGGGGCCGATTGTGGCACCGATCATCAGCTTCTTGTTGCCAAAATTAAGCTTCGATTAAGGAAAACGCAGAAAACTTTAAGGCCTTTCAGGTATGATCTGGATCAAATTCCATTAGAATATGCTGTGGAAGTGACGAATCGATTTCAAGAATTAGATCTAGAAGACAGAGAGCGCGAAGCGATGTGGACTGATGTTCGTGATATAATACAAGAAGTTGCTAAAGAAATTCAAGAAAGCAAACTGGTTATCTGAAGAGGCTTTGCAAATAGCTGAGGAAAGGAGGATGGCAAAAGTTATGGCGGAAAGAGAAAGATACAAGGTTCTCAATGCGTATTTTCGGCAAATAGCAAGGAGGGATAAGAATGCCTTTCTGAACATACAGTGCCAAGCAGTTGAGGACAACAGCCAATTAAGGCACACAAGAGCTCTGTATAAGACAATCAAAGATATCAACGGTAGCTTCTGTGCCAAGCTGGGCGTGACAAAGGACAAACGAGGCAAGGACCTCACTGAAGCTTCAGAGATAAAGAAGAGGTGGCAGGAATACACAGAAAAACTGTACAAGAAGGACCCGAATGTGCAAACCCAACATAAGACGGTTGTGATTACTGATCTCGAGCCGGGCATCCTGAAGAGTGAAGTTGAATGGGCCTTAGCCAGCCTTGCTAAGAACAAAGCTAGCGGAATTTATGGCATTCCAGCTGAATTGCTTCAAAACCTCAAACATGGTGCTGTTAACATTCTGCATACAATATGTCAGAAGATTTGGACAACCCTGCAGTGGCCACAGGATTGGAGGAGGTCAGTTTACATCCCCATTCCAAAGAAATGCAGTGCCAAAGATTGTTTCAACTACCGCACGATCGCGCTTATTTCGCATGCTAGCAAGGTGATGTTGAAAATCCTCCAAGGAAGGCTGCAGCAGTATGTGAATCGGGAGCTTCCGGGCGTGCAAGCTGGGTTTCTCAAGGGCAGAGGAACTAGAGACCAAATTGCCAACCTTCGTTGGATCATGGAAAAAGCAAGAGAGTTCCAGAATCCCATCTACTTCTGCTTTATTGATTATGCGAAAGCGTTTGACTGCGTAGATCACAGCAGATTGTGGCAAGGTCTCCAAGAGATGGGAGTTCTAATTCACCTCATCTGTCTCCTCAGGAACCTGTATGAAGGACAAGAGGCGACAGTCAGGACTGGGCATGGTCTTACTGATTGGTTTCCGATTGAAAAAGGAGTGAGGGAAGGCTGCATACTGTCGCTCTGCCTATTTAACCTATATGCAGAGTGCATCATGAGGAAGGCCGGTCTGGACGAGTCTTCAGCTGAGTGAAGATTGCTGGAAAACGTATCAACAACCTTAAATATGCGGATGATACCACTTTAATGGCAGAAAGTGAAGTGGAACTCAAGAGACTTCTGATGCGCGTACAAGAAAAGAGTGAGAAGTTTGGGCTTAAACTGAACATTAAAAAGACAAAGATTATGGCGTCTTGCCCTATCAAGTCCTGGAGCATCAATGGACAAGAAGTGGCAGCTGTGACAGATTTTCTCTTCTTGGGCTCCAAGATTACCTCGGAAGGAGACTGCAGCCTTGAAATTAGGAGACGCCTGCTTCTGGGAAAGAGAGCAATGGTTAACCTTGACCGCCTAGTAAAGAGCAGAGACATTAGTCTGCCAACGAAGATCCGTATAACTCGTGCTATGGTCTTTCCAGTTGTCATGTATGGATGCGAGAGTTGGACTGTGAAAAAGGCTGACTGCCGAAGAATTGACGCGTTCGAATTGTGGTGCTGGCGAAGACGCTTGAGAGTTCCTTGGACTGCCAGAAGATCAAATCAGTCGATATTGTCGACCATAAACCCTGACTGCTCATTGGAGGGTCAAATTTTAAAGTTAAAGCTCAGCTACTTTGGTCATCTGATGAGAAGAGAGGAGTCGCTGGAGAAAGATTTGATGTTGGGAAAGGTTGAGGGTCGTCGGAGAAGGGGTAGGCAGCGAACGCGATGGTTAGATGGCATCCTCGAGGCACTGCAGATGAAGTTATGTGATGTTAGGAAGATAGTGAGAGACCGGAAAGCGTGGCGTGGCATGGTCAATAGGGTCACGAAGAGTCGGACACGACTGAACGACTGAACTGAACTTACAAATCTGCAAGTTTCAGTGCACAACTAAAGATGCAAGATACTGGGATTTGGCGCCCATACCGAGCATTTCTTGACAAAAATATACGAACTTTATCAATGATGCCTTCTTTGTGTGGCAAAATAAAGTTATTTTATGGAGTTTTTTGGACTTAAACAACCATGCCTATCATTCACCACATACAATACAGTAGGTGTACCAAGCCAGATTTATAAACGTCTGGCTCAGAAATTTGTGCCATCACCAACACCTTGGCCTCGCCAACTGTTGGCTTCTCCACGTCATCTATTATAACGAGCACACATATTTCCCCTTCATTCACCTGCTTGTAGCTTACGGGGGTCTCGGTTCTAGCAGTCTTGAAGCCATAGGTAGCTTAAGAGGGTTCTAGCACAACTTTCGCCTTCGCTCTTGATCACGTTCTGCGTGAAGCTGGCGGCAACGCAGGACGTTCCACGTCCACCGCTGTGATTGAGGGTGGCGTTGGCGAACACTCTTAAGGTTACTATACAGACAACATTATTACCCAAGAAAGTAGCAGGGGGGACAGAGGCCGATGTAGCTCAGTTGGAAGAGCACCGGACGCGATATTCGGAGGTCGTGGGTTCGGTTCCCACCATCGGAACGTTGTTTTCCCTTGTACTTTGTGTTTATTTATCTTTCCCCTAAACAGATTACAATACCAATTTATGTGATTACCGAAGTAAA